>VKOC01023319.1:0-20671 GCA_009364415.1 Spea multiplicata
GCTTCCCGACCTTTTGCATCGCTCCAAGATGATGTCACGCTTCCCGACCTTTTGCATCGCTCTTTCTTATATTTTCATTCACGCCTCACTTTTTTTGAACTGCTTGATTGAGTTTATTTTTGCCAAAGGGCATGCGCTGAACCGGAGCCCCAGAAGACTCAGCTTTTTGGTGGGGAATGTGGGTTGACTTTTTGGCTCCCGCGTCCCCTTGAAGACTTCAGTGGTCCCTCTCCTTGCAGACAGGGGCCAGATCAGGCCCTTCATCGGCTTTACCAGGGAGAGAAGGAAACAGCGACACATTCCCGGGGGTGACCCGGCGTCTTCGTGGCCCTATATTAAGAACGACCACCTGTCGCCGTTTCTTCAGTAGCTTTGTGAATGAAATCACACCTGTCAGCCCCAACGTATAGGGGGCATAATTACATACATAGCCGGTTAGTGTTTTCCTCACCGCTTTTATAACACAACTGAAATCCCTCCTTGAATACAGGTGATTGACTTCACAATATATTACCCTCCTTTTGCAAATGTTACAAAATTAAGTTTGAAACAGTTTTATTTAATCCACACGTTTTAAATATCGATTTTATCTGATTCACGGGAACAATAAATCCACCCCCTGCTCCCTGAATATCCACATACAGGAATTACAAGACAGTCGGACAGTCCCTCGAAACAGACCGACCGACCGATCGCCGTCAATCACAAAAAAAACGCCTCCGCGCATGCGCATCCAGCTACAGGGCTCGATCGTCAGGACTGTGGGCAGAAGGCGCATCGGCGCGTTGCTACGTCATCCCTGCGCGCCGGAACAGTAACTTGCGTGCTGCACACTGACCTTCCATGTAGCTGAATTAAGGATGATGTTAAGGGGACTTCTTTTAACGTGCGGGAGGGGAACTGGGATAAGGGTGAGTGAATCCGGATAAACTCACTCATCTGAGTGTGAATGGCCTTTTTTGTGAATAGACGTTGTGGGTTTATGACAAGTAGTTACCTATCAGAGAAATAACGGTGGCTTATTCAATACTCGAGATCTAGTCCTAAATACGAAGGGGTTTCGGAGTACGGTGCTTGTTTCAGAAATAAGTCAGTCATTTTATATGATCGATGCTTTGCATTGCTGCACCTTTCAAAGCAGTACCGGTTAGAAAGCGAATATAATTTGTTCCTGTTTAAGAATAGTTTCCCAATTCGAGTTACTTCTATATATCCGAGGAATTAAATAAAATCACCCTCTTTACAAGAATTGTTCTAGCCGCAGTCTATGCCAATTAAATATACAAAGGGTACCATTTTTGTTTCTTGATTAGCGCATGTTGTGGTGCTTGTCACTAATGACTTTAATAGCAGAAATGATTGTTAATTGTAACATTAGCCTTTTTTTTCTTTACAGCTACTCTCTTCGCTGTCCTCTGAAGCACCCATCCCCCCTAACCTCATTCTTCCTCCCAATTTAAAGGACGGCCCTACGAAAAGTATGTGAAACTTGCCCATTTATTGTTATATGCCATGAGGTCGCTATGATGTCACTTTCTATATTTGTTTGAAATCAGCTACTGGTTTTATGTATAGCACTTGTGTGTGTTAAACGGTGTATAAGTAACACAGGATTGCTTGACTGGTGGAATTCTTTTTTTATTTTTCTTTCTTAGTAATCTTTCTTAGTAATTTGACAGCATTTTCCACTGTATAATAAACTATTATAAAAGACTGCGTTACGCTCACTTTATGTTTCTCCTGTCCCTTCAGTCCAGCGGCCTCCGGTAGATCTGTCTCAACCTGTTGTTCGAAAATGCAGCATCCCTGTCTCTTCCCATCTGTCTCCTAAACCGGTTTGGCTGGAGTCCCTGAAACCTCTCGAAGATCAGACGCCAGGACTGGTCCATCTGCATCCAGATGTGTTTGCAGTCCCTCCCAGGTCTGGTGTCTCCGCATGGCTGTATAGCATAGGTGGTCGGCTGGGGCCAGATGATAATTCCCATCAAAATGTCCATATAATATAGATAGGCAGGTAGGAGTTAAACAATAAAGTAGCGGATTGATGATGATACCCATCACTTTTTATGGCTATATGATCTGAGTGGATGTCATGTGGATGAGGGTAGTGGTTAAGTGGAACATCCATCCAGTGGCAGAGGGTAATACAGTGATGAAATGTTAAGACCAAGGGATGATTAGTGTTTGAGTCTTTAAATCAAGAGTCAACAGGCAGACTAAATGGGCCGAATGATTCTTAACTGGCATCAAATTCTATGTTTCTGTGTTCTATGTTAGCTAGAGGATAACTCCAATCACTCTGGCCAGTAATCATTCTTTAGACTACAACTCCTATCATCAGCTTTCTGCCTCTCTGTTACCTATCAGCTACTCAGATAAGGTCAGATGTGGGTGATGGAGGCGCAGTCCATGCTGTGGGTAGCAATGCTCAATAAATCTGTAAGGAATCGGGTAGCAGGATCAGTAATGCAGTTAAGTGACCACGTGATAAATGATGGTGAATTGCATCTTTTGTAACCTCCAGGATTGATATTCTACATCAAGTCATAACATGGCAGAAAAACTTCAAAAGGATTGTAAGTATTGCACTCTTTGTATATGATTTGCTTTGAATTGCAAGTAAATAATTAGGCTCTCGAAAATCCAACACCCAAATTCATAGACCTGGCCATAGGCATACCTGGGAACGCTGTGGCTACTTGGATCCCACTTGCGGGATGCAGGTAGGAGATCGTACAGTGCTGCTTTACACAGAGCCTCCTAAACCCATAGGGTTCCCAGGTATGGGCATAGATTTAAGGCAAGGAGCTTATTTGATGAGAGATTTACAGCATAGAGCTTTTATGAATGGACACAGATACCATACATAGTTATGTCTTCGGGTTGAAAATAGGCATATGTCCATCAAGCTCAACCTTTTCAGCATTGCTTAGAAGGAACAAACTATTCTTTGGGGAGTTAGAATTAACCCCGGAGCAGCGACTTTCAATAATAAATACATGGGGATTGCTTTTCAGCAAGAAACTACACTCAAGGATATTAATTGTCATTTAAAAACCTTCTCAGGACTTTCCTTCATCATCTCCCCAGTAGAGGGCTAAAGAATAAATAACAAAGAAGAGTGATGAACTATTTGTGAATCCACTACTCCATATAATACGTACACAGAGCATACATTACACACAGCTTTAATTAATAAAGGCTAAATGCATAAATATTCTGTTCTGTTATCCTTGATAATCTGGAGTGTCGGTTTGTGTCCTCTGCCCTTTGACACACTGCATATATGTTTTAACCACATTTTATCTCCCTTAGAGTTATGCCAAGGTGAAGACAAGGGCAGAAGTCAGGGGTGGAGGGAGGAAACCCTGGCAACAGAAGGGTAGCGGTCGTGCCCGTCAGGGCAGCATCAGGTCGCCGCTATGGAAAGGAGGTGAGGTTCCTTTAACGTGAAATCCCTCCGTACGAAGACGTATGAGTGGTTTGTAAACAGAAGAATGCATCTATGGTTTAATACCTTTTATGCCGTAGGTGGTGTATCTCATGGTCCCAGAGGCCCTACCAGCTACTACTATATGCTACCCATGAAGGTTCGGGTGCTAGGATTGAAGATGGCATTGACCACAAAGCTAGCTCAGGTACCCAGAATGCATTGTAACCAAACTTTTCCGTTTTCCATCTAAGAACCAAGGAATCACAGCTGGCACAGCTGCTTGTAAATGAGACACTGTTCCTACTTGTTTGTGGCAATGATCTTATATTTTTATATACGGTTATATGTATATCCCCCCCATATATATATATATATATATATATTTTTGGCTACGTAAAGGCCATGCACATACATTATAAATGCGAGTCCCCCACTAAGTAACTTTTTGTAATGCTTTGTTATTATTTCATCTTATTTTTTGTGATGTCCCTTTAGAACTGTGTGGTTTTTTTTTTAGACTGTGATAGTGTAGGTGTTGTGACATTTTGGATTATTGTATACCTTTCAGGATGATCTTCATGTAATTGACTCGCTGGAGATTTCCTCTGCGGATCCTGAGTATCTGGTTGATTTGGTTAACCAGCGGCACTGGGGAGAGTCTGTTCTGATTGTTGATGCGTAAGTAGAGTAAGAAACCCCATTCATATAATTGCCTGCTCTGCTTTCCAGAAAGCGCCATCCTTCGAAAACGTTAACCGCAATATTCAAAACAAGAGCTCCAAATTCATCATGCGTTCCTTGTTCTAACACCAAGTTGCAACTATAAACACAGCGCTGCAAAAATAAAATAAAAAATAGTGTTTTCTTGGGGGTCAACCACTCTTCAATCACTGACACCCCCTGTCTAGCAGATAGATGGGGTGCAGCTGGGGTCATTCGTGTTACCAGGAAGGAGCATTTTCCTCTAACAAGACACTGTTGGCCCTGCTCGTTGTCGAGACGAGCATGCATTTCTTTAAAGAATTACTTATGCATCGTGCAGGACCAGCTCGCTGGGGTCGGTCCTGCCTAAAGCTTCGTTAAATTTAATTAAATTAAATTAACCTCAACTTGATTTTAGTTTTATAAAACCACGTTATGTGGGTGATCTCAAGTGCTTTCTTCCCTGTTTTTGTTTTAATATATGTGTAATTTTGTTGTAATATATATTTTTATTATGAATTATTGCTGCATTATCTTCAAAGTGCTTCCCCAACTTACATCTCTTCGCTCATCTCTAAATACACTTGTAACCGGTCTCTCCGCTCATCCTATGATCTGTCCGCTGCTTTGATTTCTAGCTGGCTGCCCCTATCCTATATAACGCCCCCTCCTCCGCTATGAATTATTGCTGCATTTGTTTTAATCCATCTGTTTATCTTTAACAATGTGATCATTTGTGTTTTTATAGACATGAAGATATGCCAGAAAACATTCTGAATGCTACCAGCAATTTAAAGAAAATTAATTTAATTCCAGCCGTAGGTAAGAGCTTCATTTGCATTGTTCCCCCAAAACATATTCTTTAGGATTTAATTCAGCAGGAATATAGGGTCATAATGTTTGAGGCTGGTGTGTCCATAAATTGATCCATGCATTGTACAAGGAGATTTGCATATGTATAGTTCACACTCTATCTGATATTTTTTTTATTCTGTTCTAACTGTAACCAGTTTGGATTATCACTCCCCTATACACTGCTGAGACCATATGCAACTCTATAAGCCAGAAAGTGCCAAGTGTCAATGAGGCCATACAGTAAGAGTAACTGACATTCTATACGTTAGCACTGTGTATAAGCCAATATATCTGCCCCTTTGAGCACAAGGAACAGCACTCTTATTTCTTTGGGTGAGTTGTGTAGCTCATGCACTCAGGTTTTATCTTATTTGTCATCCGAGTGTCTCCCAGATGGTATGAGCTTACTAGACCAGTCCTAGGGAGTCTAGTGCTCCAGGCAAAGAATGTTTCTGGCCGTCGCCAAGTTTCCTGGTTTGAGCACGCTCTGTGAAACTGACCCCCTTTTAATCTGTTTCAGTGTTAATAAATGGAAAGTTTTATGTATAATGATTATATTTTGCACTGGTACTGAAAAAATTAATATTATTATCGTTCATCTGACCTCCGCTGTTTGTTTTATATTTTTTGTCTTCTGACTTATTCTTCTGAATTTAAAACTTGGACTCCAAGCATAGTGAGTTCCGTTTAGCTTTTTATATAGTTTTCAAAAAGCCATTATCAACACTGTTATTAGTTCTGTTTGATGTTATTTTTATTTAATATGTCATCGATTTAAGAGGGTTAATGGCTAAATAAAATCCTACTTGTTAATCTGGTTCTTTCTCCTTTCCAGGCTTGAATGTTTACAGCATGTTGAAACACGATACGGTACTGTTAACCGTCAGCGCCGTGGATTTCCTCGAAGAGAAGTTACTGTGGCACGATTCCCGTTACGCGATGCTTTATCCCTTCCACTTACCGTACAGCGACTTCCCTTGAAGAGAGCTGGGGTTTGGGGGGTAGATTATAGTTCGCTTCCCGACATTTGCAGAAATTCACCCTTTTTCCCATTTTGTATATAATAAAAAATTATTAAATCTCAACATGTTATGACTATGGCATTGAAGGGAGTTAATACGTAGGGAATTTGTTGAGTTGGGTACTTTTGACACTGCGGACCATCCTCTTCTCCTTCACTCTTCACGGTCTTGGTCTGCGTGACACTGCTCTATCCTCATTCACATCATACTTTTCTGGTCTCTCCAGTAACACCCCCCCCTCTGTCGGGGTACCTAAAGGCTCAGTTCTAGAACACCCTTTGGTCCCTCTTTACCTCTCTCCCTATCTCTTAGATCGTGTAACTGCTTTGCCTCTGTCTATAACTGGATGTCTGCACGATTCATAAAACTCATCTCTCCACAACGGAACTTCCCATCTTCTCTCCCTCCGATGCTAACGTTTCCTCATCGGTTTTCCTCGATGTCAATGGTGCAATCATCTCTCAATCCCCTCAAGCTTGGTGTCATCCCTGACTCTGACCTCCTGTTCACTTCGCAACTTCAGTCTGTCTCAAAAAACTGCCGCCTTCATCTTACAAAACATTCTCGCATCTGTCCCTTCCTAACTTAGCCGGTCTCCCTCATACCCATCTCACCTCTCTACAATCCACCATGAACTTCTCCTCCTTCCTTCTGTCAGCCTCTTTAATGTATGCCTATTTATTTAAAATTCCTGACTCTTCCTTTCCCCTACTTACATTTCATCGCTCATCTCCAAATACACTTGTAACCGGTCTCTTCGCCCCTGATCGCCGTCTGTCCTCTCCTCTGATTTCTAGCTCTCATGCACACTTTAGATTTGTCAAGTGCTGCCCCCTATCCTCTGGAATGCCCTCCCCCGATCTATACATCTTTCCCCTGCCTTCAGTCCTTCAAAACATTCCTCAAGACCCACTTCTTTAGGGATGTCTATGAGCTTACGCCTTAACTTCCTCCCATATTCGTTTAATTCGCCTTTCCTTGTCCCTTTCCTGTAATACTCACACTAGTTTGGCTGCTCCATCCCTGACGACAGAGCTTTTATCTGTTCTGTAAAACTCCCTTTAGATTGTAAGCTCCTTTGAGCAGGGCCCTCCTCACCTGTTGTTTCCATATCTCGTTTTATGTTATATACTAATTATGTCTCGTCTCTTATCGTTTGGACAGCTCTTGTGAAATCAGTGTGCTATATAAAACAATAAATAATAATACCGTATGATTAGGGACAGGCATGTCAAGCAGGATGCCTAATAAAAATCATTTCTAATTTGCTAAACAGAAGACAAGAAGCGTAAACTATGTAAAGATACCATAAGAGGGCATTTCAGATCAATCCGATTAATCATTAAAAAAAGTAAACTAAATACTGACATCGGGATCCCTGTCTCATTCCCAAAGCATCAAATAACATTTCCTTTAATTATTGTCGGCTGTCAAAACCGGACAGTTCATGGCTTTCTTTTTCATGAATGTTCTTTAACTATGCCGTTTATCTCTTTCCCCCCTCATTCTCCTCTCCCCCTTAAAGTTTAATTCTATAGAAATAACAGGTTTTTTAAGGATTTCTTTTTATGAGATTACATTTAAAACAATCAGTAGGCCTTTACCACAGTGTCCATGTTCAGAATGTACGGTATATAGGGTATAATAAATATAATTTCACAGCAATGTCTATAAACGGACAGGCATTGTTTCTATAGCCGACTCTAGGATTTCTTTTGGTCTGTGTGCCTAGTTTATGCTCGGAGTAACTTTATGGCCATTTAAGTTGAGTACCGGTATGTGTGAATATTGTAGTGTGTAGTTAGTATATATATATATATAATTATATAAGACCGCAATACTAATATCAATCTATGTATAATATATTTGTATTTCTATTGTTCAGATAAGCGTTATACTCATAAACTAGTAAAGTAAATGGGGATAATACCTTCCTGCTATTACATGAAACAAATCTAGATTACAGTTAATGTCAGATTATTTAGACAGATATATATCTATGTAAGTATATAATATATATAAAAATAATATAATGCTCTTTCTGGATAAGCCTGCTACAGATATTTGTATGTATGTGTGTAGGGGGGATCGCAACCCATGCTATCCTCGTTTTAAAAATAAGTGCCCTAAGGAATTGATTTTTTAGTTTCTTGCAATTCCACAAATGACCACATGGGCTCAGTAAACTCAAGCTAAAGAACGAATCCTTTCCGTCGGATCCAAATGGGATTTCTCTGCAGTCCATGGCAGCTTTTGGTTGAGCGACCATTTAATAATTAAATAACAAGCTGTGCTGTAACCACATGTTTTAGTGAATACACCCCGATGTGTGATTAATACATTACTGTTGATAAGGAATCATTTAGAATTGGTACATATTACATTTTTTTTTTATTGTAAATACTTGTGTTAGACCTACCGGTCCGTATGCTCAAAACCCGTTTTTTGGGTACTTGAGAAGCATATATGAGCTTTAGTATTTCTTTGACAAAACTTTTGTTCCTATTATTTCTTCCAAAAGATAAACAATATATAAGGAATTATTCATTATTATTAAGAAGCATTTCGTATCAAGTGACATGCAGGCACATTAGCGGCACACCCTCTGATATGGGGGGCTCGGGTGATGATGGGCAGATAACATTACATTCTTATCCAGCCCATGCTGTCTACGCAAAAGGCTGAGTACAGCGGTTCGGTGAAGGTGGCGTTCGCAGTGTGCAGGTGTTTGATCTCATCAGCCACCTGAAAGTCAAGGGATTAAAGACGTCTTAAAGAGACTCAGTTCCATGGAGGTCCCAAGGAAGAGCCCTCTAAGTGTTTCTAAGAAAGATCACACAAGCACCCCAAAAAAAAATGTTAGCTATACTTCTTATTACCAAGATATATAGATAAATACTCGAGCTCGTTAATGTGCAGGATTTTCGATGGACTTCCGCCAACATATGTGAAGGTACCAAGGGCTGCCAAGATGGAGCACACTGAATGCTGCCAGCACTGGGCTTTCACCTCTGCTGGATTTGCCTTAGCAGAGGGCAGGCACCTTTTGTCATGCATGGGAAGGGGGTAATTACAGTTTTATCACTATACCAGGGGTAAAACAATCCTAGAAAAACACTTTATTTTTTTGGTTTGGGGTGCTGGCCATCTTACAATGCCATCTATCTTTGTAGGCTCAGGTTGCTGTTGCCCACTTCATCCTTGGTGACCACCAACACCACCTTCCGTAGATGACATAAATGTACCTGCCAGGTGTGACTATAGACCATACCTGGGAACTTTCTAAATTAGCTGACCCTGAGACTCATGAATTATTGACCCTTTAACAGCTCATCATAAAGATCCTATGTATTAACCAAACTACTCAAATAGCAGTCCTCATGGAAACCTTGATATGTTATTTAAAGATGCACTTAACAGAGTCACCTGCATTCAAGCAGGAATATCACCCATAACATACAGGTAATAAACGCATCAGTTGGTATTCTTAGATTTGATCACAGTAGTGTAAAATAGGAAGGAGTCAGCCCCAGACTATACCAGCTTGTATTGTCATTAATTAAACATAAACTTAATTGAGTCACCTGCTTTCAAGCAGGGGTATCAAGTCACCATAACATACTGGTAGTAAAAGCACCCGCTGAGAGTCTTTGGACCTCTTAGATTCAGGAGCCATGTGCCCATACCTGTGAACATCCAGGCTCTGGTACCTGGATCTTAATGCAGATAGGCAGTCAAATGTAATCAGGATTTACCTTCAATAAATATCCACATTTAATCCAAGCCTAATAAACATAATCCAGTTCTTTTATTTAAATAGTTTTTTTTGCCACACTGTAATGGACGAATGCTATGGACATATTCAAATGTCGTTCCTGTTTGTTCCATGTGGACATTAAGTGAATAAAGATGGTAACAGCAGAAACTTTGGGGCCGAAGTCCTGCTGCAGAATGGGCCAATTACAAGGGAGATAGTTGGTCTCCCAAACTGGCCTGTTTACTCTATTGAGGCTGTGCCTGCTTAACACAGCTTAGCACACCTTTAAGGCACACTGGCATATGATGTCATAGATCAGGCCCATCGGCGGCCCATCACTGCAGTCAGCTGTATGTCGATGCAATACCCAGACTTGTGTCATTCCAACCTTGGTGGGCTGCCTGGAGCTCCTTATATGCTGGGGTCTAAAGACAGATCTAGCTCCAATTAGCCTTTAAAGGAGAAGGATGTGTTGGCATGGGCTATTATTACCATTATGGCATCACGAGTCAAGCAACACATCTTCCATTAATTTCTCTGTTAGATGTGCAGCTCCTTCCAATCTGCAGAAGCTGCAGCAGGATAACCACCGGGCGCCATCACCACCACCACAACCATCACCAATACTCTCATAGTACCGCTACTATCTCACCTGATGTATGGTACAAAACTACTAACCACTGGCAGTGGCACCGGTCTGGGCAAAGAACTGTCTGATAAACATGTTTGTCTGATAAACATTCCTCTGCATTAATATTTACTGCCAAAAAACAACACAGCAACTTCGGAAACTTTATGTTTGCAAGTTTCTATTTTATAGCTTACATAATTATAAACGACATAATGAAGCAAGAGAATACATACAACATAATGAAGCAAGAGAATACATACAACATAATGAAGCAAGAGAATACATATGACATAATGAAGCAAGTGATAAGATACAACTTGATTCCTGATAACATTGTTCCATCTCATTATGTTGGGTGCATGTGATGGTTGCTGGCTTTTTCACATATCTATATATAGGTCTTTATATATATATATATATATATATATCACGCGCATGGACACCCATCTGGTTACTCACGCTTCAGGAACACGTGAGCACAGTCTCACACCAATGTCTGTAAATAAATAGGTAGCAACCGGTTAGTTCCTGCTTTTGGCGTTACAGGACAAATGTAGTCACAAGGTTTAATTCAGCGGAGCAATGGAACAGCACCTTTAAATCAGGGAACACGTTTCAGCACAATGAAGGCAGGGCCAGGTTTTCTATTGCCGCGGGGGATCTCTGTCTCTAGTTCACCATATTTAATATTCTTATTGGAAAGGACATAATGCTCTTGTCACTCGTATTATATTTTATGTTGCACTTAACCCTTCGTATGTTAGTAGATATGTATATGTGTGCGTCTATGACAACAATAATTATTAATTATATATGACAACAATACTAACATCAATCTATATATAATAATATATTTCTATGGTTCGGATAAAGCTTTACTAATAATGTTAAACTATATATATATATATAATGTTTCTCCACTGGGTTTGGTGGCAGAAATAGGGGATTGCAACCTCCGGTACCCAAAAGTTGCATCCAAAGGAATGGATTTTGCTTTGTTACTTGCAATTCCCCAAACGACCACTTGGGTCCAGAATAAACTAATGAATGAAGAAGAAGCTACAGAATGAATCCTTTCTTTAGTTGCGCATAGGATTTCAGTGTAATTATTATTATTATTTATGGTTGTTATTATTGTAATTCATGCCACCTTTTGGTTATAGTGACAACTGAGTTGTATTCACTAAAAGGTGGAATTTTCAAGAATGTTCAAAATTTCAGCTCCCTTGTATTACTATGCATTATGAGCAAATCTGGGAACTTTCTAAATGAGCCGACACTGAGACTATTGAAATATTAAATATTTACCAGCCTATTTCTATGAAGATTCTATGTAGCGATTACATGGCTCTAATACGAGACCTCATGGAGAGCTTGATTTGTCATTATTTAAACAAACTTCATTGTGCCACCTGCTTTCAAGGAGGGATATCATATCAACCATACCATACTGGGAGAAAAAGCACCAGATGAGAGTTCTATATATGATCACAGCAGTGTAGAAAAGAAAGGAGTCAGTTCCAGTCTATGTTACCCTCAGAATCTACCCTTTCACCCTGACTGAAAATCATGATGCGATGCTGTCCTGTTTACTCAATGTACGTTAATATGGAATATGATGGCGCTCCCCAAATCTATAATAATCAGAAGAAGCCATCAAACTCCATTATAAGGCATCTATTCATTTTTACTTCATTCTTATCCAGCCCATGCTGTCTACGCAAAAGGCTGAGTACAGCGGTTCGGTGAAGGTGGCGTTCGCGGTGTGCAGGTGTTTTATCTCATCAGCCACCTGAAAAAAGGACAGGATCCCCGCATCGCTGTGCAGGAAGATCCCCAGAGTCTCCACAGGAGAATCTGCCCTCACCAGCTTCTCATAACCATTGTGTACAAACGCGTATTTACCTATTTTAGAGAAACGTAGGCACCAGGAGCTACCGTTACCTCCTAACGGGCATTCGTTGCTTCTTGAGTACGAGACCCCGGCGTACCATCTCGGTAACTTACTGGTATTCATCTCCCAGTAATGCTGTCCTGGGGAGAAGGCTGTGGAACTAAAAGTTTGCCGTAAATTATTGCTTCCCGATGCCTCTAGGATTAATGTCTCATCCAGTAATGAGGAAAGCTGAACATCGTCATCATTTCGGTTGTTATTTTGATGCAGGAGCACAAAGTGAGACTTATTTTGCACCAGAAATCCTTGGTTTTTTTGCAGATTTGGGATGCTCTTTAACAGCTTGAGGAGCGCAGACTGCAAACTCACCGATATCAGTATCTCATCCAGCGGTGGAACGGCTGGGATGGGTTGAGTTTCCCTTATTAAAGCTTGAGCTTTCTCCTTTAATACGTGACCTTTTTCTAAAATGGTGATCGGGTCCGTGCTAAGGCATAAGCGTTCAATCTCATCCGCTTGTTGACGAAACCCTTCCTTTGTCAGTGCATTCTGCGTGCTTGACGCGGATATTTGTTGACCTACATGGTCCACTTGTTTTTGAATCTCACACAGAATGTTCTGCTCCTTATCTTCCAGCTCTCTCCTTATGTTCCGAAACAGAGCAGTCACTCGTTCTCCCAAACTGGCGGCTTTCGTACAGACATTGCGCTTGTTTTCCTTCTCTTTGTCCATGATTTTTTCGTTTTCTTTTATCTTGGTGGTCAGCTCAACCTCAACTTCCCTAAGCGACGATGTTAGAACCTTGCAGATGTCACTTAGTGGCTCCAGTTGGTGTCCTCTGTGGTTTCCTTGCAAGCCGCAGGATGCACAAACATAAACTTTCTCCTTTAAGCACTGATATTTGAAGACCTCCTTGTGGACGGGGCACTTTCTGCTCCCTAAGTTGTTTGTGAGTTCAGATAGGATGTGTTGTCCTGATGGATTATGATCCCTCATATGTTCTTCACAGAGAAACACCTCACAGTCCAAGCACAGTTTTTCAGCAGATGTCTCGCAATAGTGGCATTTCTTTGCAGGGGGTGTGAAATCTTTTGAATCTCTACTTTCCATTTTTGTTGGACAGGAATATAACCAAGACTTGCCTTGATTCCGACGCCTAGTCCTGGAGGCAGCTCTCCGGAGAATGGACAAAGCAACCTGGGAAGTAAGAGGTAATATTTACATCAAGGCATTGGACATTGCCCCGAGAATGTAGAAATAAGAATTGAAATTTAAAAGACAGATAAAAAACTAAAACTATATTTCAAATATAACTTGATCTCTTCTTTTTCTGTCTTCTCCAAAATGCTCTCCCTAATGTTTTTTTTCTTCGTCACATGTCACATAGTCCAAATTCACCACTGAGTCCATATTATTTTCTAAAATCAGTTTAATTTGCAATATTTGGATTCCTTCTAACTAACAAAGATAATTCACCAGACGATAGTAATGTAAAAAACAGGATGTCCAACCAGAAGGTCAAACGTAGGATACCAACGGTGAACCACGAAGTCCAACTTATATTTTCCAACGTAATGAAAATAAACAAAACAAAAAACCACTTGCCTTGTTAGATAAGGTAAAGTTGTTAGATTTCCCTCCACACTAACATACAGCTGAGCTACCTGGAAACATAAACAGCATAAGAACTATAATTAGCGGATGGCTCTCATGTTTTCTTCTGAACGGGTCTCCAGATGAGGTCAATCTTAACCTAATATTCCCCACTACTCAAAGAAACATGAAGTGTGTGTCTGCGAGTGAACGGTCAGACTCCAAGGTCCTATCTAAAAGATATTCAACTCCAGCGAACAGCTGTAAGATATACTGGTACAGAAGGAGAATGGAGACGTATTCCTGTAAACCCTAAAAAGATTAGGTGGTGAATGAGAGAGAAGGTGTGTGTGACTGCTGGGGCAAATGGGTACACTTGGAATGCCCCATGGTTCTTGCCCTAATACCAAAGAGGGTTTGTTATACTTCCTAGCATTTTTTATAGCATACAACAAGATATATATATATAATATTATATTTTAAATATTATTTAATTTTAAATTGTTTATATTCTATTATTTTTATTATTATATTATTTAAATACTTATATAATATTAAATAATTAAAAAATACTTAAGGGTAAAAAATTAATGTTAAGTGTGAGAAATAGTATTAATACTGCTGAAATGATAACTGTAATCATTGAAGTATCTTTTCTCTATATTGTCATCCAGTGGCTCATGACAGAAAGGGGCAGAGAACACAGACAAAGGCAATGTTTCTTAAAATTGTCTTTGTCTATTGAAGGATTCAGTGGATGTTATTGATGGGGGAGTGTGGTGCTGGAAGGCATTTAAATGCAGGGGGTATTATTACATCCTGTGTCCTCAACTGTTAGGGATTCCAGCAGGTGATAGTACATCCTGGGTCATGAAGGGGATAATGTGCAGATATGTCATTTTTTGATGACTTTATTTGTATGGCCCTGAAAACAATTGTTTTTTTTTATTGAACATAAATATACATTATATTTGATATTTTTAAGCTTAGAGATGTATCTTGCCTGGGGTCTGCGGTAAGAATGGAGGCTGTGGTGGTCAGACACAGCGCTCTCTGTTATATGGGCCAGATACAAGAGAGATCTCTAATATTCCAACTGGCCTATGGAGTAATGGCCTGCCAGGGAGCCCCAATATCTATCCCAGGTTCTGTGTCAGATGGGCTGGGATTGCCCCCATAGACCTAGTTGGACCAGGCCAAAATACGCTACTCTATAGGCTAAATAAGACATATTTCTGCGGATTTTCAGCCTATCATCAATGAGGCTTTGGTAATTACGTGGGCGCCCAAAAATGTGGACCAAAAATGGAATCACAACCAGGGAATTTTTGTCTTCACAAAAATCTATAATAATTATTATCCTCATACCTGGGAACTCTCTAGGTCTGACCCAGAGTCTCCTGGCCGGGTCATTCAATATGGAGGCGTTCAGCAACACCGAAAAACCCCAGGAAGGTATTGGAAAGCATCATGTATTTACCGACAAGACGCCACCCAAAACCAATGAAAGTAAAAAGTTCTATCCAGACCCTCTTGAGACCTCTGAGCCATTACTGAAGGCAATGGAGCCTATTTAAAAAACAAAACATAAAATATAAAAATCAAATAATATAAAAACATTTATTTCATGTAATACCAATAAGAGTCCGGTGGGACTTAGTCAACCAAAGACAACATATACCGGTATATATAGATAGTCTTTTCATAAAAAAATTAGGGTTAACTTGACTGACCGCACTCGACTGAGGTTGCATGCCCACGGATTCTAACACTTGTTGTTTAATTATGTTTAATGTTCTGTTGTAAATACTGTAATCGTTTTGTTTTGCCATTTTTTGCTGTGTTAATTATAGCCTTTCTCTGCGATTGCATCATACTCAACTTTTTTTAATTTTTTTTTTTTTTTTTTTTACAGAAAGGTCCTGTAAATCAAAAACATGCCCAGACCTGCCCTGACCTCCTGCCCTGACCTCCTGCCCTGACCTCCTGCCCTATGTACGATCAACATAAAAAAATCATCGACCGATCAGGCCGCTTTGCATACATCCCAAGTGTCTCAGTCTTCATGACACAGTCCTGATTTTTAGGCACTGTCCCTTTGTCTCTGGTAGTCGGTTCTCTCTCTCACTTTTTGTTCAATGGGGCTCGTACATTGTACATCGTTGGCACTGAAAGTGTTAAATCTCGAACCCTATATTTTAAAAAATTACTTGGGCATTGGTGCAGCCCCAGAAGAAGAGGATTTGAGAACTGGCAATGGGAAGCACAAGGGATTTTTTTTTTAATTTCCTTGAATTAGGGCGATCAGACGGCTCATTCAAATTATGAAAAAGAATTGATAGTATCCCGTTAAATCCATGGCATCAACTGTATCCACAATAGAGAATGTTAAAAACTTTTATATTAAGTATTATGATAAAATAATATCAGTCATGATTACGTTTTTGAACATACTTGCCAACTGTGGAACAAACTGTATTATATTTAAACAATCTATTCATATTCTGTAGCATCATTAAATTTACATATCAAAATGCTGATGAATTTGGTTTTCTAAGTAATTGGCTAGAAGCTCTCCTTGTGCGGTTCTCCAAAATGTTCTCCAAACTTTCTACCAGAATCAATCCGACGCACTTTGAATTGAAGCCGTACGCATGGTACCCAAAGCACCACCTGCCCGTACTGACGCTAGGTTCTATATTCTGTTCCGAAATAAACAATATAAATAATAAAGAAAAAGAATTATACTTTACCAGCCAGTAGCGCCGTGAAAGACAGGTCCTCCGACGAGCGGAGTCCAAATCGAATAGGTAAGGTAAGGTTCTGGGGCTTTCCCCCGGGACCCCGAAGTGCAGAAAAAGGTAAACTATAATCTGTTACAGAAAACCCAGGGGGATATCCTGTTGTTTTCTTTCGATAAGCAGACAAGGTGCCAGATGCAGCCGGTGTAAACCTCACGTTCCGCATCTTATTACCAAATCATTTAAACCCTCTGCCAATCGGTGACGAAATCCCCAATTCCTTACCACCTGTACCCCGCGACCTCTCTTACCCCTCGTTTACAATCAATATGTGGGGGGAATCTGTCAGCGGCATCCCTCGTCGCCCGCCATTCTCCGCCACGCAGTCCCCCGATCGCACGATCGAGACGAGTGCAACTTCTTAGTGACCTATGAAGAAGCCGCCATGGCGAAACGCATCAGGTGCTGCACAACAGCATTCGCCCCTTATTCTCACTGGACAATAATACCGGCATTATCATTTATCATTTTACCAATACATTTATTTGATGATGTTTTATTCTATACATGCATTAAGTATGCATTTCATTTTTGAGTCTTTTATGTCTTTTTATTGTCCGGTTCTCTCTTTGATCAGTGAAGCGCTCACACCAATATATTATCACTGTTTCGTGAAAAAGTTAGCCAGGGCCGGACTGGGGATACCGGCTCCCGGACCCCAGAGGAACTGATCTGCCATTGGGATGGAATGGGGGGCCCTTGAGTTGCCGGCTAGAAAACAATATTCTTAAGTAGAATTCACCAGCACTTTTAGTAATAAATTAGAGGCTAATCTCCCATCATGCATTTGGGTTAAGCCAACAATCCAAAACTTTGGTTTCTGGACACTTTCCAGCGTTAAACTTCTTCTTTTTTTTTTATACTCGAAACACATAAAACACTAAGAACACCCTTACGAGTCCCCACATAGGAAACCCCAGGGGGGTTGGCAGGTGAATTGCAGCCCCTTAGATATACAATAATAACAAAATGAAATAATAAAAAGTAATATATGACCTCCTGTCAATTTTGGGCCTCAAAACCACTTATTTGGGGATTGTTACAAATCTTAAAGTAAAAATGGCTACTAAATAACCCAGCTGAAAAAAAAAGATGATATTCTTAGCTAAGAATTCTGCATCAGCACAACATAAAGTATGACATGTGGCGGATAAACACTTTGGGGTGAAAGAAGACTATTTGATTATAATACATATATCAGGATCATTTCGTTTAAGGTCTCTGTACAGAGCTGCGTTATATCTATGAAAAATAGTTTTCCTTGCCATGAAAGAGAAATGAGTTTATCAGGAAACCGGTCTTGCCAATTAACCGGAGATGCAGACTTTTCACAAATCATATTGTATTGGCAACAATAAAGAAGCATAGGATTTCCTCCTTTTTATTATTATTTTTTCCGCTCTTACAAAACTAACAATTATGATTGAGCCCTGTGTTTTAATCCAAAGCCCCTCGCATGGACCCGGAGTCCAAGTTCTTTGTGAATGTATTGACAGCCAGCGACGTATTTATGTTGTAGGCCTGAATGCACGTCGCTGCTCTTTAACTCCATTGCATCCATTGCAACCTTTGGCTGAACACATCTACTGCCAGCTTAGGAGGTGGGGTGGGAAAATGGACAAATGCTCATTTGTTGGGGGGGACGACACAATAAAGAATATTATGTGCATTAAAGAGCGTACTATGGTTGGTGCAACCTTTTAATATTCCAGCTGTTCCCCTCCCCCGTTTAGCAGTTTCTCTGCTGGGCAATATTCCAGGATCAGACTACCGAGAAAAACTTAAGGGCGAAAATAAACATCGCAGAACCAGGCCGGGAGGAAAGCTTTCAAAAGTGACAGATTATTACATAATAACGGCAGGAAACGGATCCTTCCCACATGTGGGATATCGTTCTCATGCAAACGATTTGTTACATGACATTCCTGACTGTGCTGGCTACAAAAACAACTTGATTGTATATATATATATATATATATATATATATATATATATATATAATAAATGTGACCTATAACGTGAACAATTCAATTGCAAAACAAGCTGAAATCTTGGGGGGGGGGATAATATATATATATATCACACTCACTTTAAGTGGAACTTTACCTTTAAAATCCAAATTTCAATATTATGGTCTCAAGTGTCACCACATTATGAGGTCAGAGACCGGACAGTCAGCACCAAAATTGCTGAGATAATGACTATAAGGAGACCATAAGGAACCCCCGCAGACCGTGCTAATCGGCCTGACGAAAACAACTTGTAAAGTGTAAGCTCCTTTCTCAAAGTTTTGGGGCTCGGTGAAAATAATAAAAGTATGGAAGATGTTCAAGCCCCAATGACTGCTAATTGTTGGGGGCATACTGGATTAGTATATTTAAGCCTTTGAGCTCCTCAAGTCCAGACACATTTCTTACCGGCCATAATATTAAGGAGATGACCTTATAAATATCTTGCACTTTACCTTAAAAAACCTTTATTTACTTTTTTTTTTGAAACAGCCTGCCTGTGCCACCTTTGACCTTCTAAACAGCCTGCATATTCAAAACAAAATACTTGAAATGACAGAACCACACACACACACATATATATATAAATTTAATTAATACATTTGAAAACAAAACTTGTTCTATATTCATAAAATCAATACAACATTTTAAATACATTCATACAGGTTTAATGTTACAAACCAATGAAACACTACAAGAAGAAGAAGTTAATATGTTCGCTTCTGCTTCCGTGTTAAATTGGTAGAAATATTATCGATGTCTATTTACAAATCAACATTTCTTTATTGTTTATTTATTTTTGTATTTATTAAATAAGGTAGAGGGTTAAATACCTATAAAAATAGTTAAAAATACATAAAGTCTCATGTATTGCGCATTTTATGCTCGTTTTACATCCCGTTACTTGAGTTCTTGAAGTTGTATCTGCCAACGTATATAGAAATCCAGGGGAGGGCTGGCAGCCTAAGGCCTGGGGGGCAAGTCTAGTCAACTGGCCCATTGCACCATCAAAGCGGCTGCGAGCGACATTGAAAGCGGCCGTCGTGCGGCAGTCACTCCACCAGCGCCTAATGAAATTAAAGCGGCCGGCGTGCACGCACCGCATGCCTCAGCTCTTCATCACACCCCTTTTAAGACGTGGGAAGAGGAGCTGAGGCACGGCCGTTGGATCTGACAGCCGCATGATGCAGGGGCGTACCTAGAGTATTTGGCACCTGTGGCAGATCCTGTACGTGGCACCCCCCCACACACACTTTAAAACTGCATAGTTTCTATTGTTAGGCAAACATTGACAGGGGTACAGCATAACTGCTATCCTTATATACTTAGGGATTACGCGGTACCACTGTGTGCCTATACATTGAGCCAGACACTGACAACCCCTATCACTATATACTAAGCCAAACATTGATGTGGTGTAGGCCTACCACTTTAGTGACTGGCATAGTATATAGTAGGGATGCACCGAAATGAAAATTCTGGACCGAAACAGAAAATTCAGCATTCACTTGGCCAAAACTGAAAAACAAAAACGAAAAAAAAACTTTAAAATACTTTATTAAAAGTAACACCAAAATTAGACAAAAAAATCAACAACAATATTAACATATATATAACAACAATCACAATCCTATCATGCCCAGGTTCTAGCATGTGCTGGCTGACTTAGCATGATAGGAGTGTGATTGCTGTTTGCAATTTTATATATATATATTAAATACTGTCATTGAATTATTATGTCCAATAAAAGTGTTAACACACTGAAGTTGGACCAAAAAATAATTTATAACAGCAATCACACTCCTATCATGCCTAGGCAGCCACTACATGCTGGAATCTGGGCATGAAAGGAATTTGATTACGGACTCCCTATGCCAAGCTATCCCCCAACACTTACACATCCATGCTATCTGAAACCCTCATTCACAAACATTCAGCATAACACCCATCACTCTCACACACTTACATTCAGCT
>VKOC01023320.1:0-44258 GCA_009364415.1 Spea multiplicata
CTAGCTCAGCAAAGCCCAAAGAGTTAATGTTGTCGAGGCATAATGATGGATTATTATTGAGCTCTCTGACAGTGTATCCCAGCTTTCAAGTCATCCATAGCCATTTACCCTACACATCTATTAGCAGTAATTGACCGTAGTGCTTAGCCAAGCAATTCTCCTCCCTGCATCATCGAGCTGTATAGGGGGTACTTACACAGAGAGGTCCGGGGGGCCGCTCATACAACGTATTCCTGAAATTATGTTTTTTGGTGTGTTTTGCGTTGACGTCTCCTTTTCATCATTTCTATGAACGGTGTATAGGTCGGGTGTCAGGGTTTTTAATGGTGATGGCCGTATGGGCTGGTGGCTTCTAAATAAAGTTCTTTATATGTGGTTGATATACTTGGCTTTCATATATATATATAGATAGATAGATATATTGCTAATAAAACACATTAAAGCAGGGCAATAGAATAGGGAGTTCAGTTAGCTCACCTGTGTGCAAGCAGGGATGTCTGCAATGTTTTCTGCTAGGATTTCTTTGGAGACTGGATTGAGACTCAAACCTTAATCAGTCGTTGGTCTCGTCTTAGATTCAGGAGCCGTATGTCTACCCCATGCATGTTTAAATCCCCTCACTGTATTACCCTCTACCACTTCTGCTGGGAGGCTGCTCCACTTGTTAGTATAGGTAAAATAAATTTAATCTTTTTTACTGAACCAATGTTCATAGAGTAAGGTTTCGAAGGTTAAGGGCGGGGGGGGGTGCTAAAATTAAAATCCATAATGAAGAGTTAGGGACTAACCTCTCCGCAGAGTAAAATAAGTTTCATAAGTTCTATGTTGGAATTATTTCTATTATTTATCTTTCCTTATTAAAATGAGGGTATTTAAGGTGCACTTTGTTGTTGTTTTTTTTTTTTAACCCTTTTATATAGTTGGCGTAAAGCGCAGGGCACTGAAGGGGTTAATGCGTCTGATGCTCAGCGTCTAATTTTAGAAAAATCATCTATAAATGGATGAAAGGAGCGTTTTGAGATAATATTAGCGTGTAGAAGTGTGCGGCGATGCGTCAGGGCAGGAAATGCTAGCCAGGAAAACCAAGAACAGAGGAAGTCCTTTTCTGCTCTTTTGTTTGTAACTCTTTTCTTTAACTTGCTACATGTAACTTTATTCTTTCTCTCTCTCTCTCCTTCTCTCTCTCTCTCGCTCTCCTTCTCTCACTCCTTCTCTCTCTCTCCTTCTCTCTCTCTCTCTCTCTCTCTCTTCCTTCTCTCCACTCCTCTCTTCCTTTCTCTCTCTCTCTCTCTCTCCTCCTCTCTCTCTCTCCTTCTCTCTCTCTCTCCTTCTCTCTCTCTCTCCTTCCTTCTCTATCTCTCTCTCTCTCTCCTTCTCTCTCTCTCACTCTCCTTCTCTCTCTCCTCTCACTCTGTCTCTCTCTCTCTCTTTAATTAATAAAACATCTCATGCACGAGGGAGGGAGGATTTACATAGAGGAGTCCAGATGAAAGGAGGCCGGAGCAGATGTCAGACAGCTGGAAACGTTAGATCAGTGTTTGGAGCTGGGGATTTTACTGCTTTGCTGCCTTCCAGACTCTTTGAAACAATAGGAGTTTAACAGTTAAACAAAAATTGGCTGAAATTCCAGCTTTCTCCCAAAAAAAAAAGATTAAAAACACATTTGCGCTCCTTCCCGTTCTCCATGCGCAGAGCAGACTCATATACTAGCCCCCCGATTCATGAGTATCCAAGACAGCTGAGTTCTCTGTAAGTGACCCCCAAGAACATTAAAGCGCAGAAGCTGGTATTCTACCGATATTAACCCTTTGATAGCTGGGCACGTATTTGGCAGACAAATTGTATCGCCATTGCAGGGGCGTAACTAGAAACCACAGGGCCCTGGTGTGAAAATGGCCCCGGGGCCCCCAACTTGTGTGCCTTCTTTGCCCCTTGCCCCCCCTCCAACATACACCATATGTAAACACACTTCTCATACTCACTAACACACACTCCATCTCACCCCACTTACACATACATGCTCACACACACCTACACCTGCTCACATCCATGCATACATATATATACACAAACACACATACATACATATATCCCACCCCCCGCTTACCTGTGCCCCGTACCGCTGAAACCCCTGTAGTACCGCCAGCGCACCATTGGTTCAAAATCCTTTCTTTAATACATGAAGGGGTTAAACACCCTGCCTTAGGGAAGTATACTTCAAAAGGAGGAGAAACACTTGGAGAAAAGGGCATGAACTAAAAGGAGAAGGTCAGGGTCGTAGATGCAATGTGGTTTTCTTCACTCACAGGGTAGTAGATAAGCGGAATGGCAATCCAGTAGAAAGGGGTTTAGGTTGATTCTGGTGCAACGTTTGAAACGTTGTCATTATAGCCGCTGACAGAGGGATCCAATTAGAAGGAAAAGCGTGATTTTAATGGTCACTCCCAATGTTTCTAATGTATCAGTGCTTAAAAAGCAAGGGTCACCTGTATTCAAGCAGGGACGGGTATACCGCCGCAGTAAGGAAAGATGCAGTTGATAATCAGAACGGTTATTAAAGGGACGCTCCGGCCATCGTATGCACTTCAGCGGCTGTGATAGCTGAGGGGTGGTCCCCATTCCAAATATAATACGTGATATAGCAATATTGCAAAATAATTAAAAATGTCCTGGTCCTTAAAGGGTTAAATGGGCGTGATGAACTATATAGCATATATATAATAATACTATTGCAATAGGGATTTCCTTTTACTGGAATACTTACATCGGGGTGGAATATTAAGAATTGTGGACGTATGTGAACGGTGGAAGTATGCAAATGGGTTTGTTTTGGATATTTTAAAAGAAATAACGGTACTTATTTTACTGAGAGGGTGGTAGATAAGGGGCACTGCCTCCAAGGAGAAGTGGTATGGGCTAATACAGCGAGTGAATTTAAACATGCATTATCCTGAATCAAAGATGAGAGCAAGATTAAGTTCTGAGTCTTTACAGCGGGGTAAACAGGCCAAATTGTTCTTATCTGCTGCCTAATTCTACGTTTCCATGTGTAATAAATGTATATTCCGGATGATAACGCGTTGGCTGATGGAGAGCAGATGGCTATTGGTTACATTTGAGAGAGATCCTGGTTATCAGATGGCTATTGGTTACATTTGAGAGAGATCCTGGTTATCAGATGGTTATTGGTTACATTTGAGAGAGATTCTGGTTATCAGATGGCTATTGGTACATTTGAGAGAGATTCCTGGTTATCAGATGGCTATGGTTACATTTGGAGAGAGGATCCTGGTTATCGATGGCTATTTGGTTACATTTGAGAAGAGATTCTGGTTATTCAGATGGCTATTTGTTTCACTTCTGGGTTTTCTGGACACATTCTGGTGGTGATTCTCGTGGTTTTCTGAGCGAATTTGCTGGGTTTTTTTGAGATTCTGGTGATGAGATCCTTATTTGGTTACGTTTGAGTTTTTTGAGAGATTCTGGGCCATCTGGTTAAAATGTCAGGTTTTTTTCGGTGATGGGATGGTTATTGGTTGGGGGGATTCTGTGGGGTCACATGGTCATTGACTCATTCAGTGGGTTTGTATGGAGAGATTCCAATGATGAGTTTTCTGGAGAGATTCTGGGATCATATGGTTAACGTCAGTGTTTTTTTTTGTAGAGAGAGAGATTTTGGTGATTTTTTTTTCTCAACAAAGAAAGAACAGCTATTCCTACACTGGACCAAAATCATCACCTCTTTACACGATGCTCCAGAACCCGCCGGTGCTCCGTATCTCACGTCCATTATTGTTGCCAAATTGTTCCATAAGAAAACAAAAAAATGAAGAGGAATTTGTAGGATTTTGTCTTTTTTCCAAAAAAAAACAAAAAACTCGAAACAGCAAAATGTAATCCTTAAATATCACCCACAAAAAATATCACATTTACCAGTCCTAGGTTCTGCATAAATCTGCATATTCTTGTTATATATAATTAATTTTACAATACGCTATTACGCATCCGTTACCGGCCGGTTACCGAAAGACCCCGACGGACCTCTGTGAATAAACAGCGCGCTCAGTAAAGCGTATTGCGTAATACCGAATTACCCGTTTATTGGGACGCTGATTATACTTGGATTAAACCCTGGGGGTCAACTCTGCCTTAGATGTCATTTTCTTAATGACGCCTGTCCTTTTTATTGGACGCTCTCCTAAAGTTACTTCCCATCTCTAGCACCGTATTCGGGATCCCGCTATAATATTTATGGGAGGATCAAGCTGTATTTTCTAATTATTTTTTTTGTAATTTACCAAAATATCGGAATCCGCAAAGCCTCCCTCTGTGATGCTGGATCGGTCAGACTCCTACTTGGCTCATGCTGGCACCTTATCGGTTTGCTTTGCCGATTTCCATGACTCAAACGCTTAAAAAAATAATATGAAGGATCCAGTCATGGTGTAAACAAAGCCTAAAATCCGTAACAGTGGCTTTACATGCAATAAAACAAAAATCAAAATGTGGCTGGGTTGGTCTCAGATTTATTGTTCTGTTTCATGAAAAATGAACACACGTGATGTATGTTAAGGCGATTGTCATACATGGGATCTTCTAAGCTACCCAGAGCTCTCCATCATCTAGGGAGTGGCTTCATGAAAGGGGCGGGGCTTAGTCACGTATATCTGGGGGTCTAGTCCCGGATTAGTGGGTGGGGAATAAGGGGAGTGGGTGTTGCCAATGAATGCATCCGTTCCTGGAGGAAGAAAAAACTGACCCGGAGGCCCAAGGAAATAGGGATTCACCAAGAGACTCTGGGTTAAACGCAGAGAGTTCCCAGGAATCAGCATCTACAGCGAGCGAAATAAAACACAGTCCTGCGCTGAATTCACAAAAGGTTCCCAAATATTAACCCTTTTAATAGCCCATTGTTAAGATACCATGTAGCGATCCGCCAACTGTGCTAACCAAAAGGCTCTAATACCGGCCCTCATGGAAAGCTTGACTTGACATTATACAAGTACACTTAGGGGTATCAACCATAACATAAGCACCAATCAGGAGTCTTATATATGATCACATCGGGGTAGAAGGAGTCAACTCCGGACTGTGTGACCCTGAGAATCTGCCCTGTTAGTCCGAGACCTTGAGATTGGGGCAAAAACCTTGAGACTCACGGTCCGACAGGTATGCAAGCCGCAGGGGGGGCGGCTGGTGGTGCTGCCTTGGATCAGGCCAGGGGCAGAACCAAAGGTACATTTCATACGAGGCACATGACGCGTGGCTGTTTGATTCCGGACCCTCCGTTACATGCGCGCTCTCATTTTCGTATACGCCTGATCTGCGCAGGGTGGGAATTACCTGAGCCTCATTGTTCTGTCTACATAGAGCCGTCTCCGTATCGCCCAACATGTGAAATGATCACGAGGGACACTGGTTTTAGGGTCTGTGGTTAGAGGTCAGGCCAGGGTCAAGTCTCCACCGACACTTTTTAGGTGACTTTGTGACCTGTTAATAGCTATTTCCGTAACAGGGCAATGTGTTTAGGAGAAGGATATATTTTATTCATGCAATTTCATTTCTGAACACAGTTTCTACGGTTTAAATGCACATAGAATATCCAGAAAATATTCGGAGCTTCTAGGAAAGACATCAGGGGAGGAAAGAGAGATAAAGTGATTTGGTTCCCATAGGGGGACTGTGGCTTCTAATAAGGGACACTTGGGATGTATGCGCTTCAGTACAGGATCGGAACATCTCCGATTCATATCTAACCACAGATTCAGTGTCCTTATGAGAGCAAAACGTGACAAAAGCCCCCGTCATACAGGGAGCAGTAAATTAACCCCTTAATGACAAAGCCCATACATGTACGGGCTCAAAATGCATTGTTTTCAATGGGTTTAGGGACCGCCCATTGTCCTTAAGGGTTAAAAAAACATTGTGTTTTTAGGACGCCCTCTTTAGGCCCCATTTCTATAATGGGGGAAAAAAGACATTTTGAAAAAAAAATTGTAAAACCTTTCATAACTTGCTTGAAAGAAGCTGATGGATAAGCGTCAGTATGGGGGGGGCAATACACACCTGAGTGGACAGAGTTAGGTTGCTCCCCCTGCACATCCTAAGGAGTGGGCTCTCTGGGGCAGGGGACCCCCTCTTTTGGGAGAGATAAGCTCGTTTGTACCCAAATCCCCAACATCGTACCTTCCAAGTGCCTCTCTATTAGGTACGGTCCCACTTTCGGACACACACTCCCCTGATGCCCCTCTTTCTTGGAAGCTCGCAATGATTGTTGGGTACGAGGGGGGGGCTCACAGAGTTCGCCCGAAAAAATATATTTGTCTTCTTACAAATTCACAGCCATCATTGGGTCACAATGCCACGTAAAAGCGAGAATGGAGAAACTGACCTGGAGACTCTGGTCAAACCTGGAGAGTTCCCAGGTAGGCATGTGCGCCAATCAAAGGTGGTCCGAGTGGCTGGCTAGGGGGTCCGGTGCCCTACGAGACACAATCTATCTAGGACACAGTGGATGCACTTATACTATAATATCTTTTTTTTTAGTAAAATCATACATATCGTTCGATTGGCTTGTATAAAGTCACGTCCGTTACTTAGGGTATAAACCCTAAAATCTAGACCTGCTCTCCGTGAGATTGGACCGAGATTTTAAACAAGATAGAGAAAAATAATTATAACCCATTTCTGTGTAATTAAGTTCCCATAATTGTGCCGCTCGGTCTATAAGGAACATCCCTTGAAAAGGCGTTAATTGCTCTCGTTCGGTATTACGAGCCTCTCTTTTAATTTCCGCAGGTGATATTTCTACGGTTTCAGCGGAGTCATGAGATCTTCCGCCTCAAGGCTCTCCAGTTTTTCGTCAAGAGACTCATTATGGACTCGGTGAGTGACGTTTTTATGTGGGATCAATGTGGTTTTGTACATTTGATTTGTGCTCAAATCCAGCGCGGCCACGTACATTTGTGACGCTTGGGGGCTATATATTCGGACCCTGCGTATGAAAAAGTTTTATCGCTGCGGAAACCAATGGAGTGTTCCGGCTGATTGGCCATTCCATTGGTTGCTCTGGCGATAAGACCACTTTTCAACATTTTCACTCGATGACTATTTTTGCTCTGATTGATCCCTTTGCCGAGGACGTCCTAATCACGGGATCTCAATGACATTACGACAGACCCCGATATGCGTGACGGCATAACCAAATTTGAATTCTGCACGTTTTTATGGAAAAAAGGGCTGGAAGTGGGGAGACCTGAACGTTAATATTTTTAAGGCATAACAGCAATACTCGGCTGGCAAGAATAGTTTGTTAATGGGCCAGTTATAAAAATATTCCAAGATGTTAATGGGAGAAACATTAAAAAAAAACGTGGACCCGAAGATATCGTGGTCTTTCCAAGTGTCAGATAGCTTTTGCAGCGTTCTACCTTCCCTTGGGCAGTTAGGAAATTCTGCTGCTGTTTCTGCTACCAAACCGGACCATTTATTACCTTTATTATTGTCTGCCAACAGCACTGACCTTATGTTCATGTTGTCTTCTCCTGCATCTAAACCTTGGCCTGTTCTTCACTTTAAGTGTCTTCTTCTACTTCCACCTGAAGGTCTCTCGCGTATTAATCATATATCGAGTAACTTTCCATTTCATCCCACCGATGGAATCATAATCATGTCATACTTGGCAAGATCATCATGTTCCATGGATAGCTCCAACCTGAGGTTTCTTCCCCTTGGTGGCAGTGGTTGAGTTGACCCCACAAGTGGGACTTGGTTTCTTGAACTGTTACTCCAGACGTAACGCTCCATAAAGGCTTCAAATGGTCCAGGAACTCTCCTGTAGCAGGGAAGCCTCAACGCCGTCTGGAGATAAAGTATTACAACATCTATAGTTTTATTCAATTTAAGTAATTTGCCAAAACAAGGACGTGATGCAACAATCGATACTCCCGCTTAGAGTTGACATTGCGGGTAACATGAAACATAAGCTCGGATATTAAGACGTTAAGAGCGCTCCATGCCGTGCATGTACATTGTGTATTTTACACGTACTTAGCCAAAGAGGTCTCCAGAGAAGCCGCCTCATCCTCTGCGACGTTCATTTAGATGGTGATTCAGCAGATGACTGCGGGGTAACCAGAATACTGCGGGGATTTGGGTCCTTTTCTAATTAATCATTCCCTTCAGTTATTCTCTTACACATAATTTACAAGCAGACTTTTACGGCCGATGTTGTGGTACGAGGTGCGTTGTAACACCGGGCAGTCATATCGAACGACGGAACAAACAGGTAGTAACAATATATCATCATCACGGGAATGATCCATCATTAATATTATTATTATTATACGATTAGCCAATTCTTAACATCCATTACGACCTTCGGTGTGGTGCACGTGACCAGAACTCACCGAGAGATGGTTCCAGGTGGGGAGTGAATGGTATATTGGGAGGTATCTGTGCATGAGGAACCAGGGGGGGGCTGGCAAGGAGGGCAACGGCTGATTTAAAGATTCTGGGACACTGCCTGGAGTCTTGCGAGTCTTACTTGCAGTTCCACCTACTAGGCTAACAGATGGTTTAGTAACAAGTTACTTGATCCTTTCTGTGCTCCCTCTATGTGCCTTATGCATGCTGAATTGAATATTTTTTTACACATTGGGCATTTTGTCTTTGAAATGTGCTTTGGGTTGGCTTAAATTGTAAGGTCTTTTGAGCAGGGCCCTCCTTAGCTTTTGTTGTCCGTTTTTCTGTGATGCGTTACTCGATATGACCGCTCATATAAATCAATATTTACTGTTTTAAGAAAATATCTCCACGTGCTGTCGGAGTACGTCATCATCCTAGTGAATCATACAAAAGCTGACCAAGCTGACTCTAAAATCTTAAATATCTCTGGGGAAAAATGCTGAATGTATCACTCCCCTTTATGTTACATCATTTCACCCCGTAGGAATGTATTATTATCTGTCCTTTGTGGCGGTTCTTATTGCTACATTTATCAGCTAAACCCCTTTCAGCTTCCAACACTCTAAAGAGCTGGAGGTCTGTGGCTCACCAGTAGGTGGTGCTATTTCAATCGTAAAGAGCGGTGTTCCTGTCTGTGTCTGGCTGTTCATTTCTATGGTATATTTGTGGTCCTCTCTGTAACAGCGGGATCTCACCCTTTGCCGTTTTCATGGAAAACAAGGAAATTTCTGTAACGTAATTGTAAAAGAGTTTTCTAACCATCAATTAGCACGGGAGTGATTAAGAGCCATTGGAACCCAGGAGTGATGGGAGTGATAAAGGGCCATTGGAACCCAGGAGGGAGTGATAAAGGGCCATTGGAACACAGGAGTATGAGTGATAAAGGGCCATTGGAACACAGGAGTGATGGGAGTGATAAAGGGCCGTTGTGCGCCTATGAAGAGATTCCATTAAAAATCAGCTGTTTCCAGCTACAATAGTCATTTACAGCATTAACCCCATCCGTGCTGGATTTCTGATCCATTTCAAGTTATTTTAATGGACAAATCTGCTTTTTTCAAAAACAAGGACATTTCCCCAAACGTTATTAATGAGTATTAAAATGTATTTAAAAAAAGATTCAAAGTTACTTGAATGAAATGCCGGAAGAGAAGGGTAATATGAAAGATCAGCGTCCCCAGAGAGCACAGAGGGAGACTTCCGGCCTTGCTTGGGTGCCAGGGGCAGGAGATATGAGCGCCGGTCGCTTTGGGTGTCACGGGGGTTTTGGATCGAGGTGTTGGAGGGGCAGGAAGCAGCTGGCCTTGTGGACATTATAGGTTTCAATTTCTTACAACGCAAGCAAAACGGAAATTACAGGAAATGAGTCAGAGAATTAAACATGTGACTTGTCTTTCTACTTGTTTTTTTTTACTTTACAAATCGCAACCTTTAAAAAAAATAATATTTTTTTATATTAAAACACTCATTATCGTGTCATATGCCTCGCGCATGTGCTACTGAAGTCGAAACAGCGCCATGCACCTGTTAGTTAGGACATCCCTCCGAGCCTCCGATAGGTGACCAGATCCAATATTCTACGGTTCTTCCTTAAAAATGATCCACCGAGCATTATCCCCGAGATAAATGCCTTCACATGTTATATACATTAAAACCTGCGTTCGCTTTCGGGGATAAATCACAGGATTTCCTGCCAAAAATGCAAAAAGAAAAAGAAAGTTGTTTTTTTATGGTTTTTGGCTGAACAAAATTATGTTGAAATTTATATATATCTTTTTTTTACGAGGAAGAGAATTTCTATTAACCCTTTTAGTACTGAGGAAGAGGAGGGTCAAGACATGAGCTGATCGACCCCGTGGTTAAAGATTTCTTTCTCGAGTTGTCTTAATGCCCTTTTTGTGCTTTTTCCATGTTTTTTTTCAAGGGGTAGGTGGATATTAATTAACTCTTTCTTTATCTTTGTGTAAAAAATCTAAAATATTAATGGAAGACCCAGACACCACCAGCGCTGTTTATAGAACGGAAGGCTTTCACGCTAGCATTAAAGAGGTTACATACATCATACCCCACGACATGTTCGTTGGGGGTAGTGGCGGGTTGGTGGTGGGCTAGGGCTGAGGCCAGGGCTAGGCAATCAACCTCGCTTACTCTTTTTAATGTAGTGAAACACTTATGATGTCATATCCCGACGCACAGCTTCAATGTGTCACCGAGAGGTCACATGGGAGCTGCGATTGAGATATGAGCTGCCCCAACCATCCAAAGATCCTCAATGGCCTCAAAAGAATCGGGACCATCTCACGTAACGTTAGGGAGATATACATACACCTATGATGGAGACTGTGTGGGATCACCCCGACTTGGAGTTGGATAGTCTCTGACTATGGGACCAAGTTCTGGCATTCATCTACAGCACATGGGACATTTACACCCACAATAGCGCGGCACTGTACTGGGCAGAAATAAAAGACAAAGATATATTGTATCTGCTCTTCTGAGGAGGAACATTCATTTGGAATCTTAAAGACAATGAAAAGCAGCTTTCGTTGAATTGCTTCCGATGGATATTGCGGGTGACGAATGATTCACAGCGACCACACCAAGAAACGATAGGGCGTCGGATAACCAGAACCAACATTCATTCACATCATGAATGGGGGGGGAATGTAATTTATCCAATTTATCAGGAATGATAATGAATGAATGGTCTTCCTCGTTAACTGGGATTCGCTGGTATAATTTACGCGGGATTCTGTAGATGATTTTGGAAGACCGTCGCGACCCCCCCTCTTCCGTGCGTTTATTATCCGTTGATATTAATTGAATGTTAAGTATTAACATATTAATAACGCGTATTTATTGTTGTAGTGCAGCAGCAGCAGGTAGTTATTTCATTCTGCGGTGATCGAGTCCCTGCCGGTATCGCCTTGGCGTCGGATTAATGCGAGCCGTTACCCCCGGGACGCAGTGTCGGGGGATCGGTAGGCCGTTAAATCCAGGTGCATTTCCATTTGGCTAGCAGTAGGGAATTCATTAGCGCTAACATAATACCAGCCGGCCGCGGAATTGACGGCATGCGCTTTAGAAACTTTTCAATTTAGCGAATACAGCTACAAATTAACTTTAAGAGCAAAAAAATTACCCTTTTTGTGCCAAAAACCGAAGCTTGAATGTACACTTCTGAACCTATATAAATAACGATGAGAATCCATTTAATTGTAGTTGAAAGACGGTCTATCTTTATTAGGGAAAACTTCCTGTTTTGAAGTCTTGAGTCAAAAAATATTTTAATCAAGCAAAGTTGTAATCATTTGTATTAAACCGGTCTATTCACTAAAATTCCAGCTGAGTTGCCGATAAAACTAACTGTGCTCGGTCATCTCTTAAAGTTGAGCTGCGGTGGAGTTTGAGTCTCTCATTAGCGTGCCTCCCAAGAGTCCCGGTTTTCGCGGGACAGTCTTGGTTTTGGAACATTGTCCCCAGCAGCTGCTCTGCTTTTTTATCTCCTCTGATCTCCCCTGACCATTCCAAGGAGCCGTAGAGTCAATGAAGGTCTGTGCCGTTGATAGGGTCGGTGACCATGCCCGCGTTGGATCTGACCACAACCCTCTTGAATCTTACATCAGGAAAAAATGGGCAGACTAGATGGGGAAAATGGGTCTGATCTATGTTTTCTATGCAAAATGGGTCTGATCTATGTTTCTATGCAAGTTCCTTCATCAGAACCTACTTGGCTTCCAGTGATGTCACAATATTGCCTGGAGCTTTATCCCATTGGCGATGCAAGATATAAACTATTTAAAGAAAACCCAAAATACGAGATACCAAATGATCAGAGGACCGATATAATATAATGCAATTGGGTCAGGGCAGGCGGCAAACAGAGAAGGTCAACAGCGGAGGCCAGGAACCGGAGAAAGCCACCCCACAACCAACACCAGGTTCTCAGGAGGAACCCAAGCTGAGCGCATAAGACTTCCTTGGCTGGGTTTAAATAGAGGAAGCATGATGGCAACAATGGGGTCATGGCATATGCGTGTGCATCATATATGTCACTGCACCAAGACAAATGCCCCGCTGTACTGCGAGTAAAATGATATTGCGCATCGTGCGCCAACGACATGGAGTGAAAGGAAGAAATACCATCGACAAGAACTTGGCTTTAATTAAAAAAGTATATAAATCTATACTCTTGTATGTTGTTCCAACTCATTATTAATAAGTAATAATAAATAAATATGTAAATAAATTATAATAATTATTTATATATATTATTTTAATAATACATTTAACAATATATCTGATAATATTGTAGGATATATATACATATATAATAAAGTAAGATAATTCAATAATATCATTTATAAGTAATTTATAAATAAAAATGATTTAGCGCTGTCACATACTGGATGTAGTCTAAGCCCCTGAGAAGGCTAACAATATATGCATTAAGGGCAGGTTCACTAAGCTGCGGGTTCATTTAAAATAAATGGTAATTTGAGAGATGGCGCGTAATTAATATGAGAAAGAAAGAGGCGCAGGGTGACAAACATTTAGGAGAGGGGGTGATTATACAGTGAGATGCGGCGGCCAGAAGGATGACGCAGCAAGCAGGAGCTTGGATCCGATTACCGACGTTAACACACAATACACCATACAAGTCAATGCACCATCTGCTGGGATCGAAGTCACTGGAGGACGAGACTAGGAGACCTGGAGGATTATCGATACCCGTATAGAATTGCAGCGTTAGTCGTAGAAAGGGAAAGAGCAAATTCGGCAAGGATGACCCCTTCATCTCCTAATTGATTGCAAGCTTTCAAGACAACCGAAGGGTCCCTTCTTCAGGCATAATGTACGCCATCAAATAACATGCCCGGAGACGAGACTCGGATGGCCTTGGAAGCTTGCAATCTACTATCCTTCACTCAATAAAGGTATCCTCTTTTACCAAATGTCTTCCTTTTTGCTACTTAAACAGTCGTAATAAAGCGCGGGTATTATTATTACGCTATAACGGTGTTATCGCTGGATGTGCTAACGGTGCGAAGGATGAAAGCTAGTATTCTCAGATCCACTTGCCCCTTCCCACTAGTGTTTGCACCCACGGAGGGTAAAAGGGATTTAAAGGGAACGTCTTTATGAATCTAATTAGTGAGTAAAACACCCTTTTTATTTTATTAATGATAATACTGCAGGTTATTAGCCCCTTTAATATATATATATATATGGACAGTATATACCGGTATATATATATATATATCACTTATTCCCTTATTGCCCCTTGAAAGGCTTCAGGACGTGGTGATTCCCGAGTCCTCGTTCGATTTGCCGGCTGATAACGGCGAGGCGCCGGGCCGAGGGCGTTCGTGGCTTGGCGGCGGGTGAAGCGGAGAGTTTGCTGAAGCGACGGCTCGCGGTCTCTGGCACGAGACGGTCTTCCGGCTGATGAGAGACGGCTGATGAGAGACGCGTTCTGCGTGGGTTCACTTAAAGGCATGACTGCCCCGGCTCGTCACCGGATATCGCCCGCCGGCCCCTGGCTGCGGCGCGCCCTTTGTAACTGGATTTGTGGCGAGGCGCTTGGCACCTCCTGTCGCCGTTGAAATATTTTATTTTTAAGCTCATGCTACGGCTGTGTGGATTTATATATTATATAGATTTCATAGCTGCCAACAGTCCTGTTTCTAGTCCTGATTGTCCGGCACTGCAGAGCTACCCCTCTGTGCAGCTTTTGCAAGCAGTGAAGGGTCATAAGCCGGTTGGGGAGAACCTCTGATCTCCCTTGAGTGGGCAACGTGCTGTGCCCCTCACTACTCATTGGGATTTAGGGCCACGAGGTGGCCGGCGTACCTGGGTACGCTCCGGGTTTTGCCCATGGCAGCGGCATTTATGGATACCCCACTCCCCGCCCCCTGCCATTTTCCCAGTGGGCATATGAAGCAGTTGGGGCCAGCCCCGCCCACCAATGCCATCAGCTCTGCCCACTGATGATAGCTCCACCCATCAACAACATTGCATTAGCTGAAGAGGGAGGGGCTCCCAGGTACGGCGGCCAGGTGCGCCACACTCTGCACCCGTGGCCCTTGCTTGGCGTAATTTACTGCCCAGTGAGGGAGGACGACAGCTGCGGGACCCCAACGGACCACCGCTTCGCGGGGCAGGTGAGGGGTATGGACCCCGTCAGAGCACCGGGGCCCTGGAGTAATCCGGCCCTCCACATGACGTTAAGATGGCTGTTCCAGTGGTTTACGGAGAGGTCCCTGACAACCACATTAAAGGAATGAACATTAAAGCTCTTTATCAGCACATTCATGCACATTCCTTAGGTAGAAGCTGCAGCTGCCCGCCTCCTCCACGGTCTAATGATTGTGTGCCAGGAAAGTGATCCTGTTGAGATCTATGGCAGTGTTTTCTGCGCATGAACACGGGGTCTGTTGAGCACCGGAGGGAAGTATATCACACGTGTGTGCAGCCAAGCGTTTCTCCGGCATGGGAAATAGTTGGGGGTCCACTGCAGAATCCCCCCGAACATTTTCAAGGGGGACACCAAACGGGACCCCTCAGATACCATATTAACGAGCAAAGACGTCTGACGCGCCCCTTTAGTTTGTTAATGCCTGCAGTATACATATATATCGGGCACAGAAACTCTGCAGCAGAACGTGGATGGGATCAGCTGCCATACCCAGAGTATGTATCCATGCTGGTGTACTCCCCGCTGTGCCCACCGGTCCGAGTATACTGCGGGTGCCCTGTGCCCACCGCTGCAGGTACATTTATAACACAGAAAGCTCTGGGCCTCTGACGTGTTGGCGCGGTCCTCGTGCTGAGTTCATGTATGTTGGGTGCATGGCGGGCGCTGTGCCTGGCATTAGCTGGTATACGGCCCGGTACAGTGCATCATGCAGCGGTGGACGCGGTGTGGGTGCAGTGCTCATGTAGTGGTGGGTACATGGCTGGTGTAACCTGGATGCAGTGGTAGGTGCAGTGTTGGTGCAGGGCTGGTGCAGTGTTGGTGTATTGCCCAGTCTGCATGTGCAGTGTTGGTGCAGTGCCCATCCGTGCAGGGCTGGTATAATCTGGGTGCAACCTAGGTGCATGTAGCGCTGCTGCAGTGCCCGTTCAGCCTGGGTACAGTGCGGGTACAGGGCCGGTACAGTGCGGGTACAGTGCGGGTACAGTGCGGGTACAGGGCCGGCGCAGGGCTTCTGCAGTGCGTATGTGAGCTGAGAGGGAATGAGCTGCTCGGGAACGCGCTTCCCCGAGCTCTCACCTCTATGTGCGCGCGCGCGTGCGGCGCTTGCCCCCTGTGTGTCGCGGTGCGCGCCCCCGGTGTTTGGTTCCCGCGGCGGCTCCCGGTCAGTGCGGCGGCAGACCCTGAGGACGCCATCGCCGGACTCCCAGCAGACAGCGGCGGCTTTCTTCGCAACACAGCCCGGGCGGCTCTCCTCTCACACGGACGGAACCCGGGGCGCCGCCGCCTGCCTGCTCGGTCGGGGATGGTCCGGCTCCCGGAGGGCATGAGGCAGGCAGCGGGGTAAAGCGGATCATATACTCGGCGCTGTACCGGCTACACGGAGCGGGAGGAGGCGGCGGACACTGACTGCGAGGGAGCAGCAGCCACTGACATGTATGTCACCCTCTGCCTGACATGTGTGTGTCCTACATGTGTGTTATACTGACTGACCTGTGTGTCTCACAGTACATATCATGCAGCATAAGGGTACCATGTATGTGATATACATGTATGTGTCACATGTGTGCAGCATCAGTCTGAGTATTGTCTGTCGCCTTAAACCCCATGTGATTCCTTTACACGCATGTTACGTGTGTCTGACCATTTGCATTTTGTCTGTCATGTATACACGCTATGTGGCTATTTCCAATATGTTTTTTGCATGCATGTAACATGTGTTTGATATGTGCACTGTGTGTGCGTTCTCTACTAGACACGTAACTCATGATATCCGCTTTCTCTGTATGTTTCATATGTTTGCCATCCAGCTGTCGCGTGTCCTGTCTGTGTGCATCATGTACTGAGATATGTTCTGCTGTGACACGGATTCATCATGTATGTCTGTATGCGTGTTATGTTTCCAGTAGTGCACATACATAAGGTACCGGTCAGGACGGGATGTATAGCCTTGTGTGTGTTGGAACATATGTGCTTTTGCCACTACACTGATACATGCCTTGTCATGTGTATGACCTCTGTATGTGGATGTACGTGTGTCTAGGCGTGTGAATAGGCGTGTGTATGTGCTGTCAAGACATTCCAGTAACGTGGATACAGAGCATTTGGAACTGGCTGCGCATTATCCGTGTATACATGCCAACAGTGCAGCTACACGCGTGTTGGCACGTAATAGTGTGTGTGTATATTTATGGAGTGCTTGTAGATGTACTCATCGCTGTACAGTATGACACAGGGGAGGAATAATAAGTGCAGTGCTGTGCTCTACATGTTGGGTACGGTGGGTATGAATACATTAGGAGAGGAGCTCCCTGACCCGCAGAGCTTACAGTCTAAGTAGTAGTAGAGCGCGGGCGGGGATACAATCAGGGGTGGCAGTGCAGAAATACCCCCTTTGGGGCAGGTTAACGGCTGGCATCGGACATACATTTATTACGTGTTCACATTGGCAGAGAGCTCAGCACATAGAGACACGCGTGTACATATGTATGCATATTACATTACATTAAACGTTTATAGCGCCTGCAGATTCTGTGGCGCTGTTGTATGTACACATGCATGCAGGTATGTGCGTATCCATGGACATATATACATACATATCACCATTTACATTAGCTGTGCGTGTGTACGCAGCGGGGTGCCTGTCACACGGCGGCTTGTATGTTGCGTGTGCGGCAGCGCGTGTCTTTGGCGTTTCGGTTGTCCGTTACCTTCTGGCGTGTCTATCGGCACACTGCCATGTATGCGCGTGACATGTAGATGAGGCACACATGGTTGTGCTTAGCTGGCCGGGTCTGGGATTCATTTGGATCCTCGCGTTACGCAAACTTTCATAAGCATGTCGGCACGGGGCTCCGGCATCATACGTGTGGCCCCCGCACACGGGAAGCGGCTCACGTCACCTTTATCTCTTTGTACTGAAAGACCGTCCGCCACATAAAGGGTGCTCGGCAGCCGTTAACCCCACGCGTGCCGGGCTGCCTACCCCTATTCCCGCCTCCGTGTGTCTGCGTACGGAATCCCGTGTTCCATGGATTGCTACACGTATGAGTGTGATAGATATGTTTAATACGTGAGCGTGTGACGGCGCGGTGGAATGTTCACGTGTCAGTTTGTTACACGGGGAGATGGCGGAATCTTTTCATCTTTGTCTTCAGTAAAATGTAATAAAGAGATCTGAGTGCAGGTTTTTCCTCCCCGGCGGCTGATCATGTGTGGCCGGTGTGCTCGTGGCGTGTTGCTGCTCTCTCCTCTCATGTCCGTTGTGTGCGATGCATTGTTGCGTTCTTGTTGTCCCCCCCCCCCCCCGTCTCTCCCCCGCCGCCGCCCCCACCCCCCGCCCGGACCGCCGCTCCTCGTTTCACGTGTCCGTGTTTTTTTCTCCCCATGGCCAGGATGCCGGATCAGATCACCGTGTCGGAGTTTATTTCCGAGACCACCGAGGACTATAATTCCCCGACGACGTCCAGCTTCACCACCAGGCTGCAGAGCTGCCGGAACTCGGTCACCGTGCTGGAGGAGGTATGTGCCCCCCCGGGGGGGAAGCGTGTGCATGTGAACCCCGTGTGCTGTAACACGGATGCTAACATGAAGCCTCATTGTATTGGTAAATCTGTGCCCGCAGCCCCTTAGGTGTTCTTCCCCCGCGAGGGTCTGTCACTTAGCTGAGGATGATGGGAATGGATGTCTGATAGCTGCTTGAAGACAGGTGTCCCGGCTTTGTTTCTTGATCTATTGTATCGTCACGGCGTTGGCGTGTATTTATCATCTTTGTATGTTGAGCCAACGGGGTCGGAGCTCTGCGTGTGAATACTTTGTATGGATATGATGATAAGCGCGGCATGTAGAGCCGGCCCGTGGTACACATGGGGGATACGGAAGGAGGTTTTACTTTACTGAGAGGGTGGTAGATAAGTGGAACAGCCTCCCAGCAGAAGTGGTAGATTGTAATACAGTGAGGGGATGCATGGGTTAGACATACGGCTCCTGAATCTAAGACGAGGCCAACGACTGAATCTCGATGAAATGAGTTAGTTTGGTGTGATAGATTTACGCTTGTGCACACGCACACGCACACGCACACGCCAGCCCTCGTGTGATCAGCAGCCCAATACATCTCCCCCTGGTCACAAACAAAAATAAAGCCCACGATGAGAAACTTCCCGTGTAACCGGTAGCGATCCGTGTCGTTCCGTTATCCGGCGTCAGCGCAGAGACCCGCGACTCGTTACCGCGTGTAACGTGTTTATCTGGAAGGTTGTGTTATAAATTGGGGGGGGCGGCACTTTCATGTTCGCGGGGATTGCGGGGTTCGTGGCGTGTGCTGCGAGACGTCCTTCTGTGTCTATCCCCGGAGAGAGCCGCGTGGGAATCCCCTCCGAGATGCCGGCGATCAGGACTTTCTAACGAGAGCGCCTCCGATCTGTAAGGACACAGGCGTGTAGCTGGTTGAGCCGCGCACGTTCGGGGGGGTTACATGCTATAAAGCTACAGAGACCTGGAATGAAAATGCCGCGCCCCGGCCCTCTTTTCATGTTAAATGCATATCGCGTGCCCCCCCCGTGCGTTTTACAGGAGTGATGGGAGTGATGAAGGGCCATTGGAACAAATAACACATAATTCACATGATAACTGAGTGTTACCCCCATCATTCAAAAGTTTGGGGTCTCTTAGACAATTCCTTGTAATGAAAAGAAAAGCAAAATTTTGTCCATTAAGATAACAAGAAATGGATGAGAAATCCAGCGCAGACGGGGTTAATGCTGTAAATGACTTGTAGCTGGAAACGGCTGATTTTTAATGAAATGTCTTCATAGACGTACAGAGGCCTTTATCACTCCCATCACTCCTTTATCACTCCCATCACTCCTTTATCACTCCCATCACTCCTTTGTCACTCCCATCACTCCTTTGTCACTCCCATCACTCCTGTGTGGCACGTTGCGTTTGCTGATCCAAGTTTGAAAGGATAACTGATGGTTAGAAAGCTATTTTTTGTAATTTTGTTACAGCCAGAAATGTCCTTGATTTCTATGAAAACAGCCGAGTGGCCGCACTCCTTTCTATCGTATAATTAGAATGTTTATTACCGGATTCCTCAGTATTTTAAAGCAGAAGTAATGATGTTTTTCTGATTCGGCGCTCGTGTTTGGCGAGGCTGTTTGGGTAAACGGTCCTTTTAATTCTGTCACTTAACCCCTTCATGGCTTCCTGCACAGAACGTCTGCCTCCTAAACGCCCCCCCCATTTTCTGCACAAATAAAGATTCGGGTAACCGCCCGGCGTTCAGAGACTGAATGAGGGTCTCTCGCCCCCCGCGTTGATTAATGGTATATTAATGGTATAATGGGGCGTGCGGACGGCTCCGCAGCGCTCTGCGCAGCACAAGGTGACTCCTGCGACTAATGCGCATTAGAGCGTCACAGATAAGCCGGATAAAGCGTGGGGGGGGGGGACCAGTGACGGTGACTGAGCGGAGGATGATGAGGATCGCAGTCAAAGACGGTCGCTCCCTGCTTTACGCGTTTTGCAGAAACAGCTTTTTAACTCTTTCTGCGCTGGAGTATAAGAGGCTAAGCAGGGCGATGCGTCCAGAGCAGAAGATTACAGACGTGATAATGCGGAGCTGCGCATGCCGTGTAGCCGAAAACATGGCATTTGGCCCAAACTCCTCAATGTACACCGCGACCTAACTTACCCCCCCCCCCCAAGTGGGGCAGTTGCCCCATCGCCACCCGCCCCAGGGGTCCGCGGGGCATGGGTTTACCCGTCTGCCGTGTACATTCCATGGAAGCGCTCGCTGACAAAACTATCAGCGGCAGCAAAACGCTAAGAGAGTGACTCAGATGATTGCGCAAGCGGAGCGGCCGTCGGCCAACCGCATGGAATAAAACGCCACCTTTTTATTTTTTTCCTTCTTTTTTTCCCTTACAAAAACATTCAGATGTTCTGAGGTCGTTTGCCTAAAAGTGCAAGCTGTGGCCGGTATTACAATGATGGCTAAAAAACCCCCCAAAACCTTTTTATTACGGCGTTCAGAGAGTCCCTTGTGGCCCGTAGGGGTCCCAGACATTTTTTCTACAGTGTTTTATTTATATTTTTTAAGTGTAAATTCTGTAATATGAATTATTTGTACGGGAGGAAGCCCGGCCGTTCCGGTTAGTGGCCCGCGCCACGCTTATCATTCCTGCACACCCCGGCTCGGCTCGGCTCGGCTCCCACCAGGGACAGGCTGAAAGTAGTCCGGCGAGCGGATGTGACGGGCAGAGACCACCGGGGGACGTCCCTTCCGTGGAACGCCTTCCACTTATTCTGTGGCTCCCATATATTTATATATTACAGTTTTTTTGCCCCGTTAAGTTAGTGGCTGCCAAAGGGTTAAGGGGTGAGGTGGGGGGGCCTTTGTGATCCTGCTGGGGGCTGAAGCTTCAAATATTAACCCCTAAGATACGTCGCCGATATTGAAGCCGGGATTCTGATGATGTAGCAGACAGAAAACACCAATTATTAAATACATCAACCCCTGTGACCCGGCTTATCTGCCCGTAGACTCTTGAGATTGGGGTGAAAAACCTTGAAATCAGGTGTAAACCGTGAAAATTCACCGGTAGTGATGATCCGTAGGGGTATCGCGGGGTATCTGTATCGCGGGGCAGCGATGGCGGTGCGTGGCTTTTGTGATTGCACGGAATGGATGCTGCTGGTGTGTAATTCTGTAACGTCGGGCGGGGGAGGGGAGATACCCGGTAAGCGGGCAGATGAGGCCATTGATTTATGAAGCATGCAGCGTGGTGTCCGTGGAAGAGATGCGTCCCGTATGCCACCGGCTGCCGGTGTCCGACCCTGCGCTGAGTAACCATTTTTCGCATTGTATAAACTCGTGACGTTGGGTACATGGAGCGGCTTCATTCATCCGCCTGCTCGTTGGAGCGCCACGGCAACGGAGCGGAGTCACTGCTTCGCCTGTGCGGTCTGGGGTTTTATTTAGGGGAGCGCATTGATTTGCCCGTTAATGGCGCCGTGTTTACGGAACGGATCCGGAATGTGTAAACAGAGCAGACGGAATCCGTGGCCCGCTCCGGGGCTGCAATACGGCTGCCGCGCCACGAGTGGAAACTGTATCTTCAGCACAGTAGCCAGACACTTAAAGACTATTATTTTATTGTTTTTTACATCAGAAAATACCGTAGATAGTTAAAGTTCTTTCTTATACATGTTAAAGGCGGATGCGCGCATGAGCAGGTTCATGACAGGTCTAGGTAAATTCCAGCGTATGGAATGTATCCAATGTATGGAATGATACATACGTGTGCATGCATATATGTGCCGCCTTGCTACGTGTTGTCTTTTTAGGACTCGTATATCTGTCACACAGGAATGCGCAGTAAAGTGCTGTATACAGTAAAATAAATGAGAAATAAACTCACCTGGCGGACGATGCAGCCCTGCTGCTGCAGCTGCCCTCCCCTTCCACAGTCTGACTATTATAATACAATCGTCCCGGCGGCTAACGGGGCGTCTCGGAAGACACTCCAGCACTTTAATGCAGATGTCAGCCGAGTGGCCCCTTTAAGTGTACGGCCCCTGCTTGTAATTCCATAACGGGGTTCTGCGGGATCCCCCAAATGCCCCCTGTGTCAGCATGCGCAGCAAGCGATCCCATTGGTTTCAATGAACACGCTCCTCCCGCTGATTGGCTGCTTGGGGGGATTCTGCATGGCAGACGCACTTTAATACGCATTGTTTGTGAGGCTGTGAGGGCCGCCGTGCGTCCCTTTAAATGTTTAGATTGCCCCCCCCCCTTATAGCCCTCTGCTCATCCTCCTGCCCCAAAAGCTCACATTACCAGGCTTATACGGGGTTAATCTCCAGTAAATGACCGCGTCGTCTCCTTTGGCGCCCCGTGGTGTATCTCGTTCCGTCACCGGGCAGAGTCGTCCGCTCGCTCCTTTCTGCCGAAGCCATTTAGTCGAGCGCCGCCTGCGATTTGTCTGCGTGATAAATGTCATGTCCTCTCCGGCGGTCTCTTCTGCGGACCCCGGGCCGCGTGCCTTTAACTGGTGCTTTAGAGCAGGCTTTGGCTGCACTGGCTGGCTGGGCCTGATGGGAGTTGGAGTTAATGGATGTTGCTGGGTCTTGTGACCCCGGGTCACGGGACGGAGTCATCGGAGCAGAAAGTGCTTATTAGAAGCTTTTCTACCAAGCGGAATAACAGATTCTGGAATGGAAATCTCTGCTTGCGGGAGCCGCTCCGTCACAGCGCGTCTTCTGATTTCATTAAAACACGGCGATTGCTGCCAAAACCTGCCTTTAAAGGGGAGCGATCGCCTAAACAAAGTGTAACGGGCATCAATAGGTCACCGATCGCCTAAACAAAGTGTAACGGGCATCAATAGGTCATAAACGAGCCCCCCCCCCCCCGTGCACTCTGTAGCCGATTAGCCCTCCCATGGTTTTAAAAACTACCACTCTCACAATGCCAAGCCGGCCGCCACGGGAAGGGTCCACCTGTGTCTTTAGCTGCTGGTGAACGCTGCCGCTGCTTGCCATGCTCTGCTTGGCATCCTTGGGTGCGTTCGAAGGGTTTGATTTCTTAACCCTTTAATAGCTCGTTGTGAAGAGTCTGGGTAGCATCTCACCAAATATGTTATCCAAACGGCTCTGATACCGGTCCCCATGGAATACTTTACCTGTCATTATATAAAGATACACTTAAGTGAGTCACCTGTGTTCAAGCAGGGATATCAGCCATAACATACGGATAGGAAAAGCCCCATCTGGGAGTCTTGGATATGATCACAGCGTGGGGGGATGGGAAGGAGTCAGACTGTGTGACCGGGAGAATCTGCCCCCTGGCACTGAGATTGGGGTGATATGATTGAGAGAATGGATTAGCGTGTGCTGCATTAGCACAGTGATTCCAATACACTGGGGGGGAGGGCAGCGGGGCAGGCTGGGGTAGAAATATAGCTGCCGGGGGCCAGCTGGGATCAGAATGATGAGCTACACACTATCCTTTATCATTCTGTGCCAACTTTGCGCCGTAGCGTCCAAAATTTGCTCAAATTATTGGCAAAATAGATCTTTAGCGGTAGCCGATATCAAAGCTCGATTAGAACTCTGTTTTATATCATTATTATTTATTAATTTATATAGCGCCATCAGATGCTAGAGTGTTGTACGATAACCACCTTGAAATTCCTCCCGGAGACGCTCCGGATACGGGCCGGCGATGTTAAACCACACTCTCTATTTTTTATTTTTTTTTTGCCTGTTCTCTTAAAAACAGGAAATCTCATCGTTTCAGAACTTGGACGAAAGTAAACATTTTCCACGCTTGGCAACCAGGACCCTACACTGGTTTTTCTTTTTTTTTTTAACTTTTCCACTGCTTTTTACTGTTTTCTCGTTGCTTTGTGAAGATACCCAAGTGCTTGGCCTTCCAGCCTCCGAACCCAGCCACGTAATTCCACCCGAAAATTCCGTTATTGGTCTTGGCGTTTTCTTCCCTCCTTTGTTAGAAAAGAAGTTCGCAGATTGAGCAGTCGTGATGTGGCAGCTCTGCGGACTCGTTAAATAAATACGGGGGGGCGGGGTACGTTACGCAATTTATACGCAACATTATTATTATTATTATTATCTTCCTACTGGGCATACCGGAATCGGCTATTTATATCGATGCCCTGCATCGTCCTATCCGATATTTATCGCTTCAATCAAAATAATTATTGAATATTTTACTTGTGGATCAGACAGCACAGGGCTGTGTTATATGGATATTATCACATGGCTTTGGCATATGGCTAGACACTGAAACCTAATTTTGACGGCAGATCGGCCCCATTCTCCCCATCTAGTCGCCCGTTTTTCTTGCTGTAAAGACCTTAATCAGTCGTTGGTCTCGTCTTAGATATATATGTCTGTCCCATGCTTCTTCTGCTGGGAGGATGTTCAGCCCATCTACCACTCAGGACATCGCCTTGTTCCCCTGTACCCTGGGACATTAGCGACTAAGCGGTGGATATGAGCTGACGCAGTGCTGAGTAAAGGCCTTAAATCGGGGGACCTGGTATTTTAGTTAAAGAAATAATCCTACCTGGCTATACAGGTTAATATTACAGAAGGGGGGGTATTTGGTTGGAGATTTTATGGCCGCCTAGAGGGGTTGAATGGTTCTAATACATCAACGACACGTCTTTAGCGTGTGCAATTTTATTCCGTCGTGCTATATGGCCATATATCGCTTACCCCATTCACTACGTCCAAGTACTCCAACGTGGTAAGATGATAAATGATTACCCACCGAAGAACTGAGATGAGTAAATGCTCAAATTCAGCGCTACGGAATTTAATGGCGCTTTATAAAACAATAAATAATACATTAAAGGTTTTATAAAACAATCAATACCAATAATAACTTAAATGCTTTATAAAACAATCAATAATAAATTCAACGTTTTATAAAACAACAAATAATAAATTAAATGCTTTATAAAACAACAAATAATAATAAATTAAATGCTTTATAAAACAATAAATACTAATAATAAATTAAAGGCTCTATAAAACAATAAATAATAAAACATTAAACACTTTATAAAACAATCAATAATGATAATAAATGAAGAGGTACAAGATTAGCCTCAATTTCTAAGCAAAAGAAGCAGAAATCTCTCCCTTTATGAGCCGAGGCGTTCCGTAAGAAGTAGTCGGCTGTGGAATGCATCCGCGTTCCGGAGTGAGAGTTATTTGCGTCTGGCGGTGGAGGTTGTTATTGATAAGCGAGGGGATGCGCATGCATCGAGCCGCTGTTTGAGGACGTAATCTAAAGTAAACATTTACACAGCAAAGCGTAGAGGATTAGAGGGCTAATTGGGTTTATTGGCTCGTGAGGTTCGTGTGATAAGAGGGGGCCGCGCGGACGCCATGTAGTGACTGCAGGGTTATCCTCCGCGAATTCCCTGCGCCACTCGGCCTTTTATCACGGGAGAGTTCGCTGCCCCAGCAATCACTGCGTGTCCTTCCCGTGTCCAGCGTGTGATCCGTGAGCCTGAAATTTCCATCCAGCGGTTACTGGGAAGCTGCAGTATTGCCGGTCAGGTTTTTGAACCCGTCGGGGTTGTCGTTCCAACGTTTTCCGGTCGGCGACCGTCGCATGAGATCGGTCTTTAGCCGTATGAATTGAGATTTTATTTCAAATGTTATTTTTTTTTGCTTTTGTGTTTAGCACTCTCCTTCTCTGAAATAAAAACACAGAATATGCCGGCAGATCACACTCTATTCATACAAACCGCAACGCGCATGCACGCGCACACCGCATTCTCATCCGCACAGAAGAACCAAACCAAAAAAAAAACTATTTGAAAGAAAAAATCCCACCCAGAGCAAAAGAAAAACCTATCAAAAGCACATTGCCGTAAAAATAATGGACACAAAGACCCCGAAACCAAGTGCCTGCCGTGGGTGCGCTGGGAGGTCTGCATGGCTCGCCAGAACACGTCTCCTGCATGCGAAATAGCAGGGAGGTGGGGGAAGGGCAGAAGCCCCCCATGCATTTGTGAAAGGAGCACTATTACAATGTAAAGGACCACCCGGCTATCATATGCCTTAACGTTTATTGGATGGGGGTGAGGAACCCCCGTCTCCATACATGCTCCCGGTGCTTATGCTTTCCAGATATTAGCATGTTGATCCTTGACGTGTATATCCCGTGTCTTCTCTAAGCCGCGTGCCTCGCAGATGATGTGGAATTACAACTCCCATTGTGCTCGGTCAGCCAGAAGCAGGGTCGCTGACAAAGGCCTTTCGGCTGGAATTCCCCGCTCTCTTTATTGCCGCGGCTCTCTGGCCTGGGAACAAATTAGCAGACAATGCCCCCTGTTACGGGGAGAGCGGGGGGCGGCAGGAGAAGCGCCCGCTAAACGGTATTGAGAAAGCAAGAGAGCTGATTGGCCCATCCAATCTGCCAGTCCCCCCCCGCTGTTATGTTACCTATAAGGGTCATGGGAGTTGTATCTCTTTAAAAAAACTCAAGCTGTATCCTGCCCTTTGTCATATTATAACCAGAGGCCTATCCCCACGCGTGTTTAAATGCTCTCTACCATCGCTGGAAGGCTGTTCCACGCCCCTACCGCTCTCTGTGAAATAAAACGCCCTTGCGTTACACGACCCCCTAGTTTTCGACTATGACTTGAGTGTACAGAATACCTCCGTCCAGGCTGCGGGGTCCGGGGCAAGAAGAGCTTAGCGGGGGGTCCTTTGGAATGGAACGAGTGTGGCTCCCACCCTCCCTTACGCTGGTGGTCTCTGCGAGTCTGAGTGGCGCAGCGTGTTGGGATAAGAGATGAATTCACATTATTATTTAGCATTTGATTTTTATAGCACCGTCATATTCCGTAGCGCTGTACAAACAATGGGTAAACAATACGTAGAGCATCACATAACCATTTAACTTCCCGTTAGTGATTTTTGGTGGCGTCTTATGGATGGAAACCAACTATTTTAGGGGTTAAATTCAAGGCAGAGGCGGCTCTTTAATCGAATCAATAAATCAGGATGGCCTGCAGGGGGTTTTGGGGAACAGAAGGACTCTCCCGTCCATGGCGTAGATCATGGCGTTGAAGGTGAAGACGAAGGTCGAAGGCGATGCCCAGAGACTCCTTTCTCATAGAGCGCACGGCTTGGCTTTGCGAAAGGTACGCGGCATTTTATTGGCTGGGATTGCTTTCCTGCGCAGTGATTGGCTGCGTCGGGCAGAGTGAAATAGATGGTAAGCCTTTGCGTCCTCCCGTCACACAAGATTACCTGACGCAGTCTACTTTCTGGTTCCTGACACATAAAAAGGTGAATTAACCACGCTGAGCAACCGGTGTCTACAGCCCGGCAACGCATTTCAGTTCATCAGCCGGCTTTTATCTCTCACTGGCGACGTTTTGGTGGGAAAGAGTAAATAGCAGCTTTTTGGTGATACTGCGTAAAATAATAAATGTATCTAAGCTGTAAAATGACAGATGAGCTGCGTGCCGGGTAAAGGTGTCGCATTCTGTCAGCGCCTCGGGGGAATGCGGCTTGCTGAATGAATGAGAATTCTTCTGCCTGTGGGAGAATGAACGGGGAAATTTCCAGAAATAGGAAACTATGAGAAGGCACTTCTACCCCGCAGTGACCTACATACATAGCAATGGCGTGTCTAACCCTTCCAGCGCCAGAGGAGCGGCCGGCTTCAATTTCTCATTACACGCATCACGTGATAGGATACATACAAAGAGACGGCGTAAAAGGCACATTCCAGCCGCTGTATGCATACGATAGCTGGGTGATCCCTTTACATTTTTGTGGTGTCCCCATTGCAGATGCATGGATCCCCCCCGTATGTAGTTGTGCCCCCCACTCCAGATATTTTATTTGCAGGACATGCGCGTATAGTGCTCCCATTGATTTACACTGGAGTGCTTATCCGCTGCTGATTGGCTGCTTCAAGCAGGACTCAAATGCTGGTGGCAGTTAAGGGTTAATTCTTGCAAATTAATTTGACATTTCCGTAAAGGAGCAGTCATGAAACTTTATTCCAGGGGTCAGCGTTGTGAAAGGTTGGGCCCCAATATGTCTGTATGTGTGCATGCGCGTCAGGGCTCACTCACAGGTTCCCGTACAGCTGCGCCGCGTGGCCGGTCTAATCACCCACCGACCCGATATATCCCTCCACCCAGAAACAAAGGGCGTCTGCGTTTCCATGTACTGGGCCTGTATTTATCCTGCAACCGAGCCGAAAAATAAAACCCTCTCCTTAGATCTCCTTCTCCCCGCCAATCATTCCGTGCGATTTCCATTCCCATCTCCTAATAACTTCCATCCCTTACAGGTGAAGATTAACAAAAGAATGCATTCATCCCTTATATATATGTGTAAAAGGAATAAACACACACATATAGAACACACACATATATATATCTATATACACACAGAACACACACACACACACACACACACATATATATATGATCACAGAACACACACACACACACACACACACACAACACACACACACACAATATATATAATACACAAAACACATCACAAATATCAAATATATTTATATCACGACATCAATCACACATATAATATACACAGAACACACAACACACAACACAATTTATAAATATAACTATCATCCTAATCACCAGAAACACACATTATTATTACACAGAACACACCACAACACACATACATATAAATATCTATATATACACAAACAGAACACACCACACACACAATAATATTACACAAACACACACACACACACACACACATATATATATTATATATAATATTATCTATTATACACACAGAACAACACACACAACATAATATATATACACAGAACACACACACACACACATTATAATATTATATATATATATATATATCTATCTATTATACACCCACGAACACACACCACACACAGTGAATTAATTGTTCAGAACAACACAACACACACAAATAAATATATATATATCTATAACACACAGAACACCACACACTCACACACACACACACACACATATATATATATATCACAGAACACCACACACACATATATATATCTATATACCCAGCAGAACACACACATACACACATATATAAATACACAGAACACACACACACACATATATATATCTATATACGTTATACATAGAACACGCCGACATTCTTTTTATCTCCCGGGATTTATGTGTTAATAATCCCCAGACTCTCGCACCTACATTATACGAGCAGGTATGTGGAGCCCTGACCATCACATCTATATGAGATTGTCGGACATCGCATTCTGAATACGCAGACATAAATATGTAGTTGGTCCCCCCTTTGCAGATATAACGGCTTCCACTCTTCTGAGAAGGATTTCCACAAGATTTTGGGGAGTTTCTGTGTGATTTTTGGCCGTTCATCCAGTAGAGCGTTTGTGAGGTCAGGGGGCTGATGTCGGACGAGACGCTCGGCTCACAATCTCTGCTCCAGTTCATCCCGAAGGTGTTGGATGGGTTTGAGGTCGGGGCTCTTTGCAGCAGGTCAAGTTCTTCCACCCCAAACTCTCCCAACCACGTGGAGCTTGCTTTGTGTTTTGGGGCGCAGTCGTGCTGGAATAGAAAAGGATCTTCCCCAAGCTGTCCCCACATAGCTGGAAGTGTGCAATTGTCTAAAATGTCTCTGCATTCTGTAGCATTAATGTTACCCTGCACTAGAATTAAGGGGCTCAAACCCTGAAAACCAGACCATTATTCCTCCTCAGCCGGCTCTATGCGTTCAGGTAACGTTCTCCTGGCATCCGCCAAACCCAGATTCATCCATCAGACAGATAGTGGGAGTCATCCCTCCACACAAACAAACATACTTAACATACATCATAATTAACACACGCATGTTAACATGCTTACACACACATACTTACACACATACATACTAACACACAAGGGTCAGTGAGATACTAACACACACAGTAACATGCCAACACATTAACATACTAACATGCTTACCACCCACATACTAACACACCCACACAGACAGTAACATACTTCTTACACACATTAGATGGGAACACGCAGCCTGGGGGTGCTGAGCGTGGCGTGGTGGGGGAAGGGTTTGCCGGTGCTGATGTTTGGGGGAACCCCATCATACCAGTGGTGACAGCGATCCCTATTGCCCTAGGTGCTGGGAAGGTGTTGTTGGTTGTCATGGCAACCTGGGGTTTGTTGAACCCCGACTTATGGCTCCATTCACAGGATCTGGGCGCAAGACCTCTTTGTGGGCCAACAGTTTTCCTCCCTGTTCTCTCCTCCCTCCAGAGGGTAACCTTCACTTCCCTCCACAATGGATGCCCAGTTTGTGCAGCTTTCTCAACCAGCGATAGCGGACTTACCCCGTTACCCACACTGATACCCCGGAGAACAACCCCAGGGTTACACTCACTCGGCCCCCCCAAGTATAGGAAGTCGCTGCCTGGCAGAAGCCGCCCGGAGGCCTGACTGCTTTTCAGCTCCTGTGTGTCCGGCTGCCAGAGAGGAGGGTCCGGGACCCCTGCAGCGCTGCGGGGGATCTGCATCTTAGTCTTGTAGTCAGACCTCTAAAGACGAGGGATATTTTTCAGAGCATTTGCTCTTATATTTCAGTGAATACGGTACCTGTCTCCATTCCCTTTTAAAGCGTTAACCCTCTGAGTACCGGTGCGGTGGCGTCTTGCAGCATGGCCTGTAAGTGATTTTCTTCTGCAAAAAGCAGAAGTGTCATGTCGGATGTGAAGATACATCCTGCGGTTTCTGCCCCTCTGCCCTGGGTATACCCTGTGCTGCTCCTGTGAATTGTGGCCAACCATTAAAGGGGCACTCCAGCCATCATATACACCTTAATGCCTACGATAGCATGAGGCCCCTTTAAATGGGAAGCCCCCATATACGTTTGCCCCTTTCCCTATTAATCTGGGAGGCCTTTCTGTGCATGCAGTTTCTCACCCTTATATACCTTAAAAATTCATCGTACCTCAAAATATTAAGGCTTTTGTGGGATTTATTTATTACATTGTGATAGATAAGTGGAACAGCCACCCAGCAGAAGTGGTAGAGGCTATTACGTGGGATTGTAATATCTAATTCATTTTTTTCATGGTCTCCCTGCGCGTTGCACCTGAGACGTTCTGCTGCTTTACATAATGATGATGAAACCGAGAAAGTCTCCGAGTTACGGGAAGCTGTGTGATGTCATGCGGAATGCGCTTTACGCAGCGCCATAAAGCGAGGCAGAGAAGGCGTCCTCACGTTAGGATGGAAAGCTCTTCTCTCCTAATAGAGAACGGAGTCTCAAACACTGTAACTGCCTGGGCCCCTAAATCAGTCCTGGGGCATTATGGGGGCCGGTGTACCAGGTGTTGGTCCTTGAAGATTAAATGACTTTCCAAACTAGTTTTAAGTAGTTCCTAATGGGATTTAATTGGCTGCACGGGTTAACCTGTTAAATGCCTCCTCCCAGCCGCCATAGCGTTGTGGCTCCATAGGCCTTCCATGTGTAGCAGGCAGCGGATGTGTTTCATTCTTGCCGTGTGGCTGCCCCCATCCTGCGTACGGTTATCACGCAGGAGGTGCGATTACTGCTTCCTCTTTGCTGATGTCATGAAGTAACTTCCTGTGTAACTTTAGCGGGCGGTAGGTGCCATAAACACACAAAGTGTCTGCCCGTCATTCCACATGTAAGGGATTCAAACCCCTATCAGTCCCAATTATACAATTATATGTATAGATCTATAGATACCGTGCGTTGACTGCCGTCTTAAACCGGAGCCTTTGATGATGTAATTAGACGCGTTGTGTAACGGCACGAGGTGAAATAATGACCGTGGATGTCTTTAATGTGCTTGGTAAGCGTGTTCCTGCTTCCCGTAGATAGCATTAGCCGGTGTTATTTTTAGAGCGTAGATGTTTTTGCGGTGGCTCGGGGAGGCCGTGCTGGCAGAAGCCACCGGGCAACGACTTCTAAATTTAACCTGATGGTTTAAAGTAATATAAAAGTCTACATAAAATCCCTCGCGGCTTTATTTAAGTCCGGCTCTTATCACGGCTTCCGTCTCTGCCGTGCTCGTGTTTCATAGCTGGTGTTACACGCCAGGCGCTCTCGTAAGGGCTACACCTGCGGACCCCGAGCTCCGATCTAATCGTTTAAGGCAGGTTACATTGGGCACTAGTTCTTCCCGGGCAGGTGCCATACACCTTCACCTAGAAAATGTTTCACCGGGAAGGACTCGGTGAGATATATAACGATGTGTAACAAGTGGAACGGCGCGTACCTCCTGTATGAACAGGTAATAATGCTTAATAATAATACTTGGATACGGAGCCACTGATGGAAACGAAGAGTTTCTTGGAGAGTCGTTCTTCGTGGACTTTCCGGGAATGTTCTACTATAAGTCTGATGGGATTTGATCACCTGATGTACACGATGTAAGCATGGAACATTTTAAAATAATCCTTTTGTGGACATATTACATAGTTACAGTGTATAAAAACCCAATATCATACATATTTCTGTGCAGAAGGGACCCATGATATGAAGGTGGAGGTGGCTTGTCGGGTCTCCACACTGGGGGACTAAAGATACCCTGGATCTTATCCCTGAACCTTCCTATGACGGCTGTGATGAGAGCAATAGTGTAGCTTCCTAGAAGAAAGGTTACCCTTGGATGTGAGGGATTGTCTCCCCGGCATGCAGAGCAGGACTTCGAGCAGCAGAAATCCACTGATGAGGCTGTGGAGGGCAGAAAGTCCCTCTAAGACAACAAACAGTCCCGTAACAAACAGTACACCCTCTATGAATGATATGGTTTTACATATCGAGACGTAAAAACAATAACATGTTCCTTAGCAGATCTAAAGATTACGTAAATACAACCTCAGATGAACAGCAACACATGACATATTACACTGTGTCCTGATTTATTCAACAAAAATAAAGCCAAAATGGAGAAGCCATGTGTGAAAAACTAAGTGCACCCTTACCGCTTCCATAGGTGCTGCTAACCAAATTCCCTTGATTCAAAATCACTCAGGAAAGCATTCTCATCGCATTTATTGGCAGAGTTTTCTGCACGAGCCCATGGGGACCCGTAAGATGTAGAAATCTCATGCAAGGCAGCCCTGGATCTGGCCGGCGGTGAATATCCTCTGCGTGCAAATACCCGGCGGGTGAGGAAAGTGAATGAATGAACGCACGGAGAGGATCATAATGCAGAAAAAAATATATGTATTTTCACGTAAATTAATAAAGCGCCTATGAGGGCTGGGTTGTCCCGTTTAATGCTTTGTGTAAATGGATCAGCATGTATTTTAAGAGCAGCGCCGTGTTTATTGATCATTAGTTGCGTTTCTGGGCTTAAATAGAAACCCTTTATTTTTTTTGTAGACGCAGTGGGAGGATTTGTTGAAACAAAAAAAATATACATTCACATTGGGTGAAAATTATGTGTTTCTACAGATCTGAAAATTGCTAGTTATGTGAAGATTGCAAAGATCCCCGCGGGGCGTGAAGCCGTAGCAGTGAAAGTAATCGGGTATATAGCCGCGCTCTGCAATAATCTCCCCCGGTAATTTATCTGCTTCATTAACAAAGATAAAGGAGAAGCCGTATATATCCGCCTGTTTTCCCTGCCGCCTCAGCGCTGTCAGCTACTCGGGGGAATACCTCCGCAGGGGCTTCTAGATGAGAATTAAAGGGACAGTTTAATGTACCGGACCGTCTCGCCAATGAAGAATGCGAATGAATGAAGGGAGTTATTTGACCTGAATGAAGAAGTGCTTATCTTTAGGGGAAGCTGGAGCTTCAGAGCTTAGATGGCCGCTGGAAGACTTGGCCTGGCCAGCTCAGGCGGTGACGATACAGCACATGCGCGAGCAAATACGGCAATTCTAACGACATACAGCGCCAGGGCCGCCCTGTCTTATAATATACGCCGAGTGCTACATTTACCACAATTTCCGTGGTTTGCACGGAATGTTTCTTTCTGACGGCCGCTCCAAATATCGCTCCATTTTTTTTTTCTTTTTCTCCATAGCAACCAGATGAATGTCCTTGCGGATTGGGCCGTTCCACTGGTTGCCATGGAGATAGGACCACAATTCAAGCTTTGCCCCACAATAAAGCTTTCAGGCAATAGCCCTAAAATCTGAGAAGCCCGGGGGGGTCAGTTGCCTCCTCTGATCCCTTGCCGGCCCTCCTGTACATGAGCCCTGCTTGGACTAATAAATGTACGTATAATATATGTCTGTGTCTATACTGCAAGTCGCTTTATCCCGTCGCCATGAAAACGGTTCGAGTTAAATAAGCCTTAATGCATCTGACATATTATTCCTTTCCTCTAAAAGGTTTTATCGCTGCAAATAACGCTGATATTCGCTAGATTTTTATGTCACATGACAAACATTCCCTGACAAATGATACAAAATGTTACTGGATTAAATAATTTATTATTATTATTAAGAATTGTGCTCAGCAGTGCAAAGAATGGCGCTTCTAGTTGTCAAAGGGTTAAATTCAACATAGAATGCAGGACAGCAGCTTTAATGAGCGGGTATGGAACTGCATACAGGTCAGTCGCCCGCTGGGTATACGGCAACTGTACGCACTACGTATTGCGTGCACATCCGGCAGAAAGCACATTTACTGCAAGCGATTGGTTTTGTGGTCTTGCGTAGGCAGCAGATCCCGGCCCGGCTCTCTCGTTTCACCGATATGAGAAATGTCTCTGCACTTTTGGCACATCTGGCTTTAATTTCACCCCTTAACCCGCAGAGTATTTCTGTTTTAAATTCCCTCGCCACGGAAGCCTGCAGATTTTTTTTTTTCTGTTTCTATTGAAACGCCACCCAGTAAAGAGCTTCTTGAAAAAGTACAAACAATAAACCTAAAAGCACCGATCCCTGCTCCGGATCCCTGCTCCTTTCCTTTTTTGTTGCCCTCCTTGCTGCTACCGGAGCGAGTTCTGTGTCTGTTTACTGCGGTAAATAAAGCTGCAGGGTTTACTTGAATAGTTTTTGTTCTCACGAAAAGCTCTTGTTACCCCCCCTGCGGCGGCGGTGAAGCGATACATCTCGCTGCGGGGCTCGTTCCAGTTCTCCTCGGGACGGTTTAGAACATGCTTGGAGAATAAACCGCGGCTGTCACTTGTAAGCAAACAGATTCCATAGCGTGCAATTCTTCTGAGTGCACACAATACCCGATACAAACGAGTGAGCGTGTGCCTACGAGCCACCGGCTGCGCTCCCTTCCTTCATTCTCTCACGTCACAGCGCTCCCTTCCTTCATTTTCTCACGTCACAGCGCTCGCTTCCTTCGTTCGCTCGTGCCGCAGCGCTCCCTTCCTTCATTCTCTTGTGTTGCATCTCTTCCTTCATTCTCTTGTGTCCAGCGCGCCCTTCCTTCTTCTCTCATGTCGCAGCGCCCTTCCTTCATTCTCTCATGTCGCAGAGCTCCCTTCCTTCATTCTCTCGCACCGCAACGCTCTCTTTCTGGATCTCGTGCTTTGGCCCCTGTGCGCCCGCTCCGATATCCATATTGTCTGGTTACTTTCCAGCACATGAAATCTTCTGATCCGGATTCACAGGGGGTTTATTCACTAAATGGAGAGCTGTGTTTCCGCCCCATCACTTCACCATTCATCAGGAATGATCCAGCTTCAGCGAGCTTCTGCTGTTGGGAAACGCTTGGCTGGCCCTGTATAATGTATAGTTGAATCAGGGAAATTTCTTCCAAGTCTCCCCTCCCAAGTTATATAATATGCAGGGCCAGCTCAGCCCTTTGTTCTGGGTTGGCGCATCATATTGGAAAAATAAAGTAACCGAGTTGAAACGCCAACTCTCCATTTAGTGAATACGCCCCCGGTGATTGCGCTTTATGAATATTGGATAATGCTTCTCCGCAGAGCTCTCACAAGTACTTTCCAAGGTCTGCGGAAGCCGACTCTCCGCACAAAGCCGCTTCCACTTCAGTTGATGTGTTTTGGCAGCCTGTCCCCGACTATCTGCCGGTCCGCGGACGCTTCCTCTCGCTGCCGGGAAGCGTGCTCGGCGCTGTCAGCTTGCCGAGCTCACGTCTGAGGCTCGCACACAAGGTCACTCTGCTTCCCCGCCGATGAGGTTACGCGTTGGGATTTGCGGTTTGGACGGAGGGTGTAATTAATACGTATCCATCTGGAATTACTTTTTAAAGTATGTTAAATACCCCCCCCCGGCAAATAACAGTATTTTGGGAGTTCTTCCAGAATCTCCAGCCTCGGTTGAGCCCCTCCACGGCTCAACAATTCAATGGGATTTGCTCCACGCGCATGCGCACACGGGTCTCAACATGCCACGGCATTTCCTGGGTGAAATGATACCACGTGCAGGGCATATGGCTGGGGGGGGGCGCAAAGGGGCAGAATCCCCACCATGAGTTTGTAAGGGGACCCTGCAATAATATGGCTATCCACAGCGTTAAAGGTGACGAGTGGCCGGACCGTCGATTTAACGTGATCCCCGCTTCCCGTGTATCCACAGGGGGGTCTTTTAACCTCTTCTGTCTCTTAATCTCCAGCACACAACGTTTCAGCAAGATCAGATCAGACAAGCAATTATTATTCTGTTTTGGGAAAATCCTTAAAGAATGGTTTATAAACGTTTGATAAATCATGCGCATAGAGAGCCCCCCGGCAGGCCGTACCGGTGCAAGATCTCTACCAGCTGCAGCGCCTTACATCACCAGACACTTATCACTCCCAGCCGTATCCCTCCACGCTCTGATCGTTTCTCCTCCAGTAGAGATTAAAACTCTTGTCTTAGATTCAGGAGCCAAATACCTATCCCATGCCTCTCTAAATCCCTTCACTGTGTTAGCCTCTACCACTTCTGCTGGGAGGCTGTTCCACTTATTTACCTTCCATTCCTTCTAAGCCTCTGACGTTCCGTGCGCTTGCGTTTCACTTGTAAATAACACAAAGAACTTTATAGATTTCTTACAGGTAATAAAAGGGGGATGCAGTAAGTACCGTAGGTACAGACCTTTTGACTGGGGTGCAATAGGTAGGAATGCATTAGGAAAGGAGGTTCCTGCCCCGTAGAGCTTACAGTCTATGTTACAGGTCACATCGTTATAAGGAAATGCTATGCAGCCCCTAATTGGCTCGTTCCGTCGGCGTAGCGATGGGAAGGTATGTTTAGACATGCGGCGACGAGTGATTTCACTATTCTGCGGTGAGCAGGGATCTTAGCGAGCGCTCTCTGTCTTGCTAGCAAATTGTGGGTTTAGTTTAACAAAGAGATGATTATATGCGAGCGACGTACACCTGCCAACTCTCCTGAAGGAACGGGAATAAAGAGATGTCAGGCAGCCTCTGCAGCTGAACATCACAAGATATAAGCGTCTCGTCTTGGCAGCCTGACGTTTTTCTCGCTGATGGCAGCTACATCACACTTCATTCTGCGGCGCATGCATGCCACGCTTACACGCCAGGCTGCCGAATGATCTTCATTCTCCACCGACATCACACTTCATTCCGCGGCGCATGCATGCCACGCTTACACCCAGCTGCGATGATCTTCATTCTCCACCAACATCACACTCTTCCGCGGCCTGCATGCCACGCTACACGCCAGGCTACTGAATGATCTTCATACTCCACCAATATCACACTTCATTCAGCGGCGCATGCATGCCACGCTTACACGCCAGGCTGCGAATGGATCTTCATTCTCCCAACCGACATCACGAATTCATTCCGCTGCGCATGCATGCCACGCTTACACGCCAGGCTGCCGAATGATCTTCATTCTCCACCAACATCACAATTCATTCCGCAGCACATGCATGCCACGCTTACACGCCAGGCTACTGAATGATCTTCATACTCCACCAATATCACACTTCATTCAGCGGCGCATGCATGCCACGCTTACACGCCAGGCTGCCGAATGATCTTCATTCTCCACCGACATCACAATTCATTCCGCGGCGCATGCATGCCACGCTTACACGCCAGGCTGCCGAATGATCTTCATTCTCCACCGACATCACAATTCATTCCGCAGCGCATGCATGCCACGCTTACACGCCAGGCTGCCGAATGATCTTCATTCTCCACCAACTCCTCAGAATTCACTATCAAATCAAAATCTGGAATTCTTTACTTTAGACTCATATATGAGGGGCCACGGTTTTATCTCATTTTGTCCCAATAAACTCCCTTTATCTGCAGACCTGAAGCGGCCATTGCTGTCAGTCGTGATATTTTGAGTGAGTTTCCCAGCTCAAAACACCACACTGAGCTGATGCTTTATGGCAATGCTAATGAAGTCCGTTCCTCCATAGACTTTCATTAGTCTTAGTGTCCGGTGGGGTGATTAGGACTGAGCGATAATGTTCACGTAATAAATTTCGTGTACTGGATAAAGGATAATTTGTGTTGCAGACTGCATGCAGAGAACGCGTCTGCATCATCATCGGCATTAAAATCATTCGAAAAACTACAATACGGGCACAATTATTTTTACAGAGAGTTCAGCGGCCGACGTTTGCAGACCCAGACAGTCTTGCCTCTGATGTAATAACCCAGTTCAGTTCTCTCCTGCCTCTCGTGTAATAACCCAGTTCAGTTCTCATTCGCTCTGATGTAATAACCCAGTTCAGTTCTCTTCTGCCTCTGATGTAATAACCCAGTACTCTCCCGCCTCTGATGTAATAACCCAGTTCAGATTCTTGCACCTTTCGCAGATAGACAGGTATTTGATTATCTATTGTACAGCACTGCGGAATAGGATGGCGATATATAAAGCAGTGAAACCGTTTGCTTGTGGGGGGCAGTGTTGCGGTTACCCCCCGGTTTATAGCTCTATATCAGGGTAGATATGTGGTTTATGGTGTGATTAGCGGCCCCCTTTTCGCGAGGGTTTCTCCGGCGAGCTCATTCCTCGCGCTGGCAGATTCACCGTGACGTCCGTGCGCTCAGCCCAGGGGCTTTCTAACGGACGTTTGGTGCAGGGGGCAGCCTTCAGTTACCATGGAAACGCTTAGTTCTCAGCACCACAGAATACATTAACGTGTAACCGGAGAGACGTATAGAAAAAAAACAAGACGATGCACCGGGTGATCTGTGCAACGCCGGCCCGGCTGCCGACACGGATAATCTTACCATTCTCTGCTTACACTAATTCCATCAAGTGTGTTTTATATATGTATAGTGTTATATGTATAGTGTGCGTGTCTGTGTATATATATATAATATAATATTATATATATAGTGCGCGTGTTATAATGTATAGTGTTGTGTTTTGTGAGTCTGTGTATATATATATATATATATATATATATATATATAGTGTGTGTGTTTGTGTGTGTATATATATATGTATAGTGTCATATGTGTAGTCTGCGTGTGTGTATATATATATGTATAGTGTGTATATGTGTGTGTGTATATATATATGTATAGTGTGTATATGTGTGTGTGTATATATATAGTGTGTATATGTGTGTGTGTATATATATACTATCGTGTGCGTGTATAATATATGTATAGTGTGTGTGTGTGTGTGTGTGTGTATTATATATATTATACGTTAGGTGTATATTGTGTGATATATATATAGGTGCGCATTGTGTAATATAAGATGTATAGTGTGTATATGATGTGTGTGTATATATATATAGTATAAGTGTGAATATGATGTGTGTGTATTATAAGTAGTGCGCGTGTAATAAATATATATGTTAAGTGTGTTGTCATATGTGTGTGTGTATATATATAGTGCGCATGTGTATATATATTTGTATAGTGTGTATATGTGTGTGTATATATATATAGTGCGTGTGTATATATATATATGTATAGTGTGTGTGTTTGTGTGTATATATAGTGTGTATATATATATATATTTCTGCTCTTTTCTCCGTTGAGAAGATTCAGTGAGTTTCTCCTGTAAGGAGGACCCGGAGGAACGCGTCACATTTACCTGTTTAACTCCGGTTTGCTGAATTAACCCCTTCTGTGGCGCCGGCTCTGTGCAGACGTGTGTTGTGTGCGTGTGTTGTGTGCGTGTGTTGTGCGTGTGACGCCTGCACAGAAAGCGGGAGTATCGCGCGGAGCGGATGCGTCGCCCGCATTCTGGATTTGTTGTCAGACGGCCGTTTAATAAGCGCCACCAACAATATGTTTGGAATTTGGATGCGAAAAGCCTTGCAATCTGTCTCAGCCTGGAAACCGAGCCAAGTATAAACAGAACCGCTTCCCGGGGCTCGTTACACATAGAATCCCGCGGCCCTGATGCACGCTGTCCCGTGTGCTGTCCCGTGTGCTATAGACGTAGAGGTGTATATACACGGATACACGGTATATATACACGGATACACGGTATATATTATACTCATACATGTATATGTTTCCGATTACTTTGTTACTTCGACTGTTTAAATGTTTGTCTCCTCTCTCTTTTCCTCCCCGTGATACGGGGGATCCTTTAGTGACGGCTATGGTGCTGTAGACCCCGGTATACATGTCTCCGTCTCCGTGTTATCCGGCGGCATCCGTGGCGGTGCTGTCTGCCGTTACCGGCCCCCGCCGCTGTAATGTTGCTGTTATAGCGGTCTGCCCCGGTGTCTGTAGCGGTGATTGTTGCTATTAATGCACTTATTACGTTAAGCGAGGCGGCCCTGTGAAAAGCGTTAATCGCGGGACGGCTTTCCTCTCGCCCGTTCGCGTGAAACCGATGCTTTGCTTTAACGCCGCTGTTTTTAATGATCGACTAAATGCCGCAGCCGTTTCCCGCCGCCGGCTCTTCTCTTCGTTAACCTCGGCTGCCTCCTCCGACCTAAAAACGGTGTTTTTAACAAACGTTTTCTGTGTGGGTTCCATACATTTTGTATTAATATAATTAAAATAACATTTAAATTAAATATTCATTCAAAGGGGCGCTTCATATGCACTTTAATCATACAATAGCTGCATGTTTCCCCATTTTGAGAATGCCCAAATGCGTTTAACCCTTTCCTTGCCCCCAGCGGGATTTCGGGTTCACGTATATTGCTGATTTTTAAAGGTGCTGTTCCACTTGTTCCAGTGCATAATTCAAATAAACATTAGCAAGTCTTTCTTTTTATTTTTTTTTATTTTTAGGATACTGTTATTACCGTCTGTGCTGTAGGAATATGATTAGCATTATTTTCTTGTACATTTATGCCTTTTTTTATTTTCTTCCCCAGGCCTTGGATCAAGATCGGACCGCGCTGCAGAAAGTGAAGAAATCTGTGAAAGCAATTTATAATTCAGGTCAAGGTAAGCAGCGTGCGGACGACTCAATACAAGATGCAAACCCATAAAAACAGTACAAAAACGCCAAAAATAATCCTAACGCTCTCATAACCACAGGGAGATAGAAATATCTTCCATATACTTCAGGGGTCAGAATAAATGAAATAAAGGTCACTAAGGTTTGACTGCCCCCTTAAAAGCCGCTAGCTGCGGGTAACACCTGATTGTCTGTTGGGTCTGATGTCTGATCCAGCGTGCAGGAAGTGACATCACATCCGTTTCCAGCGTGCAGGAAGTGACACCACATCCATTTCCAGCGTGCAGGAAGTGACATCACATCCATTTCCAACATGCAGGATCAGCCTGCACGTAGGGAGGGAGACATAGACATGCTATTTGGGGGGCTAAGATGGCAGACATGCTGTTGGGGGCTAAGATGGCACAGACATGCTGTTTGGGGCTAAGATGGCAGAACATGCTGTTGGGGGCTAAGATGGCACAGACATGCTGTATGGGGGCTAAGATGGCACAGACATGCTGTTTGGGGGGCTAAGATGGCACTGACGAGCTCTTTTTCTATTTTTTTTGCACCCCTTACATGAATCCCACATTAGAATGTAAGGAGCTGGCATTTATTTTGCGTGTGTACTTGGACCGTTGTACACGGGTGATGACCATGTGAGCTTATCTGTAAAGTGTGGACCTGGTCCATGTCTATATTTTCAGTAATGGCGGCCGGTGGCTGGGAAGTTCTGCCAACCGTTTGCAAACACTTCATCCTTCTGTCTCTGTGAAGCATTGGGCTTTATTCACTGAACGGAGAGTTGGTAGGAGAGTCGTGTTTTATCACCATGACTGCGCTATACTATAATAAAATCCTAAACCCGATAAAGGTTCCGCTGCAGGAAGAGCACTACTGGCCGCGGCTCATGAAAATCTCCTTATACATTGAATTATACATTGTCGGGGCCAGCTCAGGTAGGGAGTAGACTCCGTAAAACACTTACGTTTTAGTTGGGGTTGAATAAGACTTTAGCTGATTTTAGATGTTTAGGTTTTGGGTTGGCTGGTAATTAGAGAGAATTGGGGTCAGAGTAGGCTAAGGGGGGCTATGTTTGGTAGATAAAGTGGCACCAAAATGGTGGCCCCAGAACTACCCCCATTCACTGCCACTCCTGGCATCACGCGCAGTATTGATGGCAGTGAGACAGTTATTTTTTTTTCTTTTTCTTCTCCCCAACTGACTTTTCAAACTCACATTTATGCTGCCCAATGCCCGACGGCTGAGCGGCGTCTGACCCCGGCTGCCATGTTCGGTTCCTGCGCGCTGCACACGAAATACGGATCTGGAGAGACCTGCGCCTTCCAGGAGTACCGTTCAGAGAGGGAGAGACACGAGGGGTAAAGGGGGTATTTCAGATTGGCACGCGGGGTATTCCTGTGATGGGGAGACGCGGCCGTTACGCGTGTCGCTGGATTTCTCTGCCGTAACAGAAAATCCGAAGCCGCACAGGACAGTTGGCGGGAAGATTGTCCGGACGCTCTGGGTTGTCCACTTTACATAAATCTTTCATTTTGTGAAAATAATATTATTTTTGGTTTCTTTGTTGCTAACCCAGCGCACCAAATGTAGAAATCCAACGTTTTTAAAAACCATAAAGTACCTTATTTTATGTTCCCTGTAACTGCCAGGAAATGCTGGAAATTCTGTATAAATGAGATATTTCCAAAATCAGCACACCTAAAGTGTTTTCAGTGTATTTCCTGTCAATATAACTACTTTTTTTTTCAGTCGGAGGAGAGCATTTGTTTTTTTCCCTAGTTTTTCTGTAGTTTTTACTAAATGACTCATACTAAATATTTAGCTAAGTATGGCATCAAAAGATTGTAAGCTCCTTTGAGCAGGACCCTCCTCGTTGTTTCCGTAAGTCAAATTATGTTATATTCTACATGTTATGTCCTGTCTACAGCGCCGTGGAATATAATACATATGTCCAATAAATAATAATGATAAAAAGAAGGCTCTTTCTCCAATATATAGGTCACCTGGGTAAATAATTCACGGGAAAGGGGTAATTGAGGCACAAAGACCCCCCTGGTAATGAAGGGTTAAACTGAGCCTCTTTCTCATCTTTCTTCGAGGTTAATTTTTTTTTTTGGTTCCCGTTATCTGAGAAGCGGCCGTAACTCTTAATGCTCCACGTTCAGAATCACGATGCGGATTCACGGCGAGTAGAGCGGATTTAGGTGTTGTTTCCCTAATGCCGGGGCCTCCGTTGTGTATCCGTGTGCTGTTGTGTCCGTTGTGTTAATCTGTTCCTGTTTCCTGCTATCCCCCCCCCCTGATAAAGTGTAAACCGTGCCCGGTCCCAGTAAAGAGACTGCTGTGTCGTGCCATGACTGGTGGTTCTTTGGGAGACCTTTTTCCCTAGAGAAGTGTATAACGGCGCCGGCGAAGGGCCCTCTGGCCTACCGGGCCCCCGTTACAGCGGGGAGGAATAGAGGAGCCGGTAGAATTCACCACTAATAACAACATTAATTTTAACGTTTATTGCGTATATAAACAGAAACACGTGACTTGGCGTGTTCATACAATCAGGAAATACTGCCGACGACCCGCTAGCCGAAGGCTTTCCGTGTCTGTTCTTCTTCCATAAACATCTTGGCGTTCGCCATCAATTCAGCCTCCTCGACTCCTGGTACGAGCACAGTTGGTATCCCCGCTATCATCATAGCTAGCGGCACGATGTACCTCTCTGGGTGAGTTGCCGGTGGCACGATGTA
>VKOC01023321.1:0-23870 GCA_009364415.1 Spea multiplicata
CACACTCCTATCATGCCAAGTCAGCCAGTACATGCTGAAACCTAGCTAGCTGCCCCCAGCATGTACTGGCTGACTTGGCATGATAGGAGTGTGATTGCTAACAGCAATCACAGTCCCATCATGCCTAGGTTCCAGCACTTACACTCATACAAACTCATTTAAGCACCCTCCCCACCCCCTTACCTGCACTGCAGCTCCTCGATGCCGCTCACAGACTTCAGCAGGGGGCGCGGCTTCCCTCTGCCTTCTCCTCTGGCTTCCGCTTCCTCTATGCAGTGCAGAAGACCCTCCCACAGGTAAGTAGCAGGGCTCGAGGTGCGGCCTGCGTAAGATCGGTTGCCTTGGCTGCCGATCTTACGCGGGCTGCACCCTCTCTCTCCTCCAAATTTAAAAAAAAATAATAATTAAAAAAAAAACGGGATTTAAAGTCGCATTGCGACTTTATTCCAAATTTGGCAGGGGGGCAACAGGGGGGGCAAGGATTAACCTAGGGGGGGCAATTGCCCCCCCTTGCCCCCCTGTAGCGACGCCACTGCCTGTCAATAAGGAATAAATATTAAAGTACTTAAGTAAAAAAGAGAAGAGAAAGAAAAAAAAACTTCTTAACACCCAGAAATGTCTGAAATCAAATGCACATGTATAATAAAATAACAGTGTGAGACGATTAGTTAAATAAAGAGCTTTCATGGCTGTAATATTTATACATGTACACAGCAGGGTTTCCAGAACAACGATTTGCAGTAATTCTCTTGGGATGCTGAGCTACGTGCACCATTCCATTTAAAGGGATAAAATGCGGTTTTACATGATAAATTAAAATAACAACAATTTCATGACTGTAAAATATTTCACAGTATGGAGAATTCTACATTATTTCTTAGAAAACATCAATACGGGTGAAGATCTCTTTACCCATAATGTGTTCTCAAAACACCACGTGTTTCTTCTCAGAATTTGGGTCCAATGACTCAAAAGCAGCTCCACGCTGACTTCTAGAGCTTGTAGATCTGCCAAAATGTGTTCAGAAAACAAGTGACTATTGTTTAAACATATCACTGAAAAACACTATTCTGCTTTTTTACAGACTACCATTTATCTCGTTTACCTAGATTACTATTTATTACTATTACCTGGATTTGACTTGAGATGGTTTCTGCAACCCCATACAGTATATGTATTTAACAGTTTTATGGTATTATTTTTGTGTATTCCAGCTTCTTGTATGATATTTTGCAGTTTCATTAGAAGACAAGGGAATATGTAAACATATTTTAAAAAAAGATTTGCCTTCATCAAAGTTTGTTGTGTAGTATGCATGTGCTATATAACTAGACCCATCAACCATTCCAAGTTGTAAGAAAAGCGAAAAGGGGCATCAAGACTGGAAAGAAGTGCAGAATGATTTGGGTCCCAAAGATGTACACTTGCTAAGCAGGTCCTAGGGTTTTTGGCCCCACAGGCAGTTTATATTGGGGGCACCATTCCTGCCTGCATTTGTTTCTGATGTAGACAGGGGCTTACCTAGAGTATTTGGCACCTGGGGTGGATCCTGCATGTGGCACCCTACACACACAACACACATAAAAACAGCATAACTGAGAGAACGGTGACTACATCAGCCAAGTTTTCCAGGACACACATAATTTTTACATATCGCTGACCAGACCAGATAAAGCGCTGCCCTGCAGTATGGATAATGTATAACCGACTAATCGGTTCCCTTCCATGAGTCAATACATCCCACATACAGCATCCCACAACATCTTATCTTGGCTGGTCAGCAATATGAAAAACGTATACATGTCCTGGAAAACATGGCCAATGTGGTCACCCTAAGACAGACATTGATGGTGTTTTATAGTGATATGAGTTATGCTGTACCTCCGAGCAGGGACCTCTTCTCCTTTTGTGTTGGTTTATGGGATTTTTTATTTTACTGACTGAATGCAATGTCTGGCTCAGCATAAAGTGACAGGAGTTATGATCTACTTTAGAGGATAACTCCCATCACTATATACTGAGCCAGGCACTGATGGAGTACAGCATAACTCCTACCACTATACACTGAACAAGACATTGACAATAGTGCAGTATAACTCCCATCACTCTCACACACTAATGCTTTCTCACCCTCCCTCCCTCTCTTCCCCTCTCTTTCTCTTTCCACCTCTCTCCTTCCCTCTCAATGTCTTCCTACCTTTTCAGTCACTGTCACTTTTCCTCCTCCTCTTCGTTCTTCCTCTGGGCTCTTCTTCTTCGGTGTCCTTCAGATGCAGTGTTGTGCGCCGGGATATGACATCAAATCCCAACGCACAGCAACAGTTGCGGCGTGCATCGCAAGGGAGCAGGATCGGAGGTCTGCATTAACAGACCTCCCGCTCTCTTGACTGATTTTAAGCTGGTTCGTGTGAAGTCATTGATCTCCCCAACCAAACCTGCTCCTCTAGAGGCGGACATTATAGTCCATCTCTGGAGGGGTGCACACCCGATGCCGGCCTGGTGGCACCACCCTGATAAACATCACCCAGGGCGGACCGCACCCCACGCCCTTCCCCTACCAGCTCAACATCCTAAGTTGCCAGCTAGAGTACCTATGTAAAAGAACCTGCTATGCACTTGGAGAGTGTGCATAATAACTGTACATTAGATGTGTTAATATAGCACCAGTAGTGCTGTTAAAGTACATGTACATGAGTACAAGTACATGAGACAATTTAAATAGCCTTAACGCACATTAAACACTTGGGTGCAAAAGTAGAAGAGAGCCATCTTGCAGGCTTACAACCTACTTTGTGGTTGAGGAGGAAGAGAGAATAGGATAATGTTTCTTCACCTGAATGCCTAACTATTCTAGTGTGGGGAGGAAAACATAACTCTATTTAAGCACAAACTGCACATATTGTATATTTTCCTTCATGGAAAGGTGGCTTTGTTGAGACAAGACATGGTAAGGTGTTCTCATAGAACCATGTGAGTACCGGTAATTCAGTGCTGTTTTTATTACTCAAGTTAGAGATTTGTAAAGAAAGTTTTTTATGTTTGTTACAGGTATGTGTGCATGCATATTGCTTTTTAGCTACTGGGAAAGTAGTACCATATACAGTATGTCACTTTTACATACTTCACAGTATTCCAAAAAGACTTATTCCCTCTGTACTCCGTAACAAATAATGTAAGTAACCGAGAGCGGGTGCAAAACACCCCAGATAACTAATTCCGTCAGTGCATTTGAACCTGTGTTGAACGTATGTGACCGAGTTGATGGAATGAGCAGAAGAGCAAAAGTGATGCAATGCCATTTAAAGTGGCCACACGAGGTAGGATGAATGGTTCTTATCTGCTGTCAGGTTCTATGTTCTGTGCTTTTCTATGTCTTAATAACCCAGAGAGGAACTCATATACACACTGCATACATTCTATAGGCAATTTTATTGTCATGGATTCTGTACATAACTCCAGACATTCATTTAGCTGAAATTACACCAGATAGATATACACCATCAGCACAAATCATGCCATTACAGCAATTGTAAAAACACTCTTATTATTCACCCACAGCTGTTTGCTATATCACAGTTACCATAGAAATCCAGACATCTGCAACCTCGCATAATAATCACACAGCTGTATCCCTCTCTGAGCCTCAATTGTGGTATATAGGGTAGCAGGTTGCTGTGCGGCCATGGAGAGTTCGCCATGGGACATATATACGGGGAATTACTTGTAAGTATATCTTGCTCCCTCTATTTATTGCTTGAGTCGGTCACTTCCATTGTGCGAGGTAAGCAGTAAGTACAACACATTTCACAACCACCCCTACTGCAAAGCCAAGCTTTCTTACAGATGCTGAACAGCCTGACGCAAGTTTTAGACCTCAAATAGGGACCGCCATTGGGAACACCTTGGAGCAAGCTTTAGAGCTCAAACTAACCCCTTAATCCTGAAATCAAATTCTGCTTTGGTAAAAGAGGAGCCAACTTACTCTATAGGGTTAATTATAGCACAAAGCATACATCCAATGCTACTGTTATTAAAGGAACTCAATACAAACAGAGAAAATCATTTGTTTTGTTTATCAGCATTCACAGAACAAGTTAAAGGGGAAATCCCAGGGAAAAATCAATAATTTGCTTTGACCATTAAATACAAAGCTGTATACAGCAATGAGGAGAACATGGTTTTATTTCAGTTTTTTTTTACTGTAAACAGAAGACCTGAAGGCTGCCATTGTAGGGTGTTATGTGATATTTGGGTGACTGTTTATGGCAATACTAAACAGTCATTTGTTGTCCCTCCCCCACACTCACACTCATTCTCTCTCTCCCTCCCAGCCAGAATAGTGCATACGCATAAGCGGAGAAAGAGACTACATTATTCTGGCCTCTCTCTGCTCTCAGAGTACTTTGGCAAAAGGGCAGAGCCACGGGGACAGCTTCTCCGCTGTTTGTCAAGTTGGGGAAGAATCTGTACATGAAGGCTTTGGGGGAAGTGCTCTGAGAGGCCTGTTAATGGAGCTGATACCAGGGAGAAGCAGACGAAGATAGAAGACAGAATATAGAAACATTAGAAGAGGCAAGAGAAGTGGAGCTGATGAAAAGGAAACAGGGACACGGGAGCAGTCGACAGAGAACGTAGGGAGACATAAAGAGAGAGCATGAGTGAGAGAGAGTAAAAAAGCAACAAAGGGCAAACTGATAGTTTTTGATTTGTTTCATATGGTTTCCCTCCTGGTTTGCTCAAAATACAAAAATTGGCACGTTTCAGCAGAATTAAAATTCACGTGAATCCGAATACACAAGTCTGTTTTTACCATAAGCAATATAATAAGGACATGGTTTTCTGGTACATTGGGCTAAGATAACGGAGCTAGAACACATACGGATGGTTTATATACAGCTGGATGAAAACATACAGAAAATAGAACTATGTTAAAAATAAAAAAGAACATGCACTATTAATATGATGCCGGCAATAAATAAAATTGGTGGGAGTGATCATTTAAAGAGGTATTACTATTCTGCTTGTTTCTGATATTTACAGAACTTATCAATATGTTCAAACTCTGCAACTGCTCAGTGGACTTGTTGTAGTGTGAAGCATCTTTGGAATAGAGCTACAATCAAAATACATCAAAGGTGTACATAACTTGTATGCTGTAAACTGAGTAATTCTTAGTTTGATGTTCTGATGTTACCCAGACTGTGACTTTGCTTCCAACTTGTACTCATACTCACTTGGTCTTGCAACTATGATTTGAATGACAAATTACTGTTTCTGCAATTGTCCTGCACCATCATAATTGAGGGTTTGTTGGAACAGCACAACGGCTTCCAGGAACATAAATATATGAATATGGTCCAGAGATCGGGACATAAATATAGTCCAGAGATAAAGGATCTTGACAAAGGGCCACACTGGCCTGAAAATGATGATATATATGTTTTGTTACCAAGCTTTGCCCATTTTCCATCCATTTTCTTTCTTATTCCTCATCCCATTTTCTTTCTTCCTGGACGTTGGGCTGGGGACAACTGTAATCGAAATCTTGATGAACAGTATGTCAGAAGATGTGCATTCTCATTTAACCCATGAGAAACACATTTACAAGTCATTAATAATGTGTGAAGCTGTCATAAATGCTGATATGTAATGACAGTTCTTTGTAGTTTATATAAATAGTGTCCATGATGACTGACTAACCAGCTAATGCTTAAACATATAACAAAATTATGTTTTATGGCAATAGCAGGTGCTTTAATAACAGTGTCAAAAGCCAGACCTCTATTGTGGCTAGTTTTATTATAACTGAGCCCGACCCATGCTATGTGAGCACAGTAATCTTCCTTTGTGTTAAGAAGATCTAAATCCTCCACAATCCTAAGCAATCAGTAATGTTTTTAGAAAGTCCTCATCCCTAAGCTAAATCTAAAATAAATTTAGAAAAAATACCAAAAAGAGGTTTATGGTGACATCGGTATATTTAAAGATATCACACTCATGGCATCAATTATGTTTTCCAGGTTTCCGAGCTTCTGTTTTATTTACAGCATCAGTGTAATTCATTTAAAATGATTTCTTTGCCCTAAGACCTTGTTTTAACAACATAAACTAAAAGGGATCATGATGTTAAGACACGGGTTTCTCAAATATAAAATACTGTTTCACAATATTTAGTACTATAAATATACATGTTTATTAGAAAGAGCAAGCCATACCTTTCTGTTTACATGCAAAGAAGTGCTCAAGGATTACACTTACATTTAGCATTTTATAGACTATCTGCATACTGCAAATCAAGAAAATTATTTTTCAATGGACTTGCCATAGTTGAGAACTTGTCTAATTATGCATATGTTTTGCAAACATTTGAGAGAAAATAAAAGACAACACAGCTTTTAGTGTGTGTGTATACTGGCCAACCAAGTGTGATGGATGGAGAGTCTGGGCCTCCATAAGTTAATAGAGAGGAGATCCACACTGATTCCAAAAAGATGAAGCTACCACCCCCCATGATATGCAGATATGGTTGGTTCTTGTGCATTGAGATTTAATTTGACCAAATCTTGCAAAATTGTTTCAGAAAATAAAGGTGCCCTCAGTGAAACAAACATTTAGGACAGAGGATCCTCCAAATATTCATTATAAATTAGTTTATTAGTTTGGCTTCCCGTTGTTCTCCTAATCTTGGAACCTTGCCCATATTATCCGGGAACTGATTCAACAGTTGTTGCATTTGATTGAAGCCATAGAATCCAACAAGTGGTAATTACTGCTGAACTGGTTCCCAGAAAATCTGAGCAAGCTTCCAAATGGTTCACAGGAGGAGGTCAAGGTGAAGTCAAAAGGAAATCTCTTAAAACAAATAATTTAAAGAATGTTGGTAAAGTTAGTTGTGTGTTTTTTATGTAGAACAACTGTGCACTGGCCTGGGTAGTATGAACGTGCATAGGGTCTTTGAATTATTTTGTATGTTTTTCTATATTGTAGTATGCATTTGTATGGTATAGTATGCATGTGTATAGTGTTGTTTGGCTTGCGTGCATAATGTAACATGCATGATTTCATTGCAAATTGTTTGGGATGCATGTGTATAGAGTAGGATGACTGCATATAGGGTATTGTCAATGTATTTTGTTTAGTACACTTGTTCCTAGGGGGGAAGTATAACTGCATTGAGTATATTGCATGTGTATAGAGTATGGCAACTGTGTACACAGTAGTGTACATAGTGTACTGCCAGAGTGAATTGTTTAGTATATGTGACTCCATATGCTATTGTAGCATATGGAGAGATAGAGAGAGAGATTGCTTATTTTAATCTGTACACCATGACATAGGTTCATTTAGATTGCTGTAAAATGGAGAATTTGGAAAGTGACGGGGCCACTTAAAAGTTTAGATCTTGTTTTTCACTTTGATTTTTCAGCTATAATTGTTATGGGAAAATGGCAGATTGCTTGTGACTGCATAGTGTATAGATCATTGTGGCTTTAATAGGATTGACATTACAATTGTGAATGGTGTGAGCTCATTCTGCTTAGTAGGGCTGAAAACTTCAGTCAGTATGTAGCTTGGAACAATTAGGAAACATTCCCGTATTGGCAGCACATCCCATGTTCCGATTTCTACATTTTCCTGTTAATGATGATCATGCTTTTGGACTTGTGCCTTCCAGCATTGTTCTTAATTTTGATATTCTTTGCTTACAAATTTCCCTGCTGTCTATCTCTTGTGTGAACCTGTGACATTTTTTATCTGACCACATTCATGCAAATTCTGCATAGACATTATGAATTAAATCTATAAAATATATACCCTATGTGTGTAGAGTAGCCCAACTGTGCACAGACTAGCATGCCTGAACATAGGGTAGTGTCACTGTGCATTGTTTAGTTTTTCATGTGTATAGGGTATTGTCATCATGTGTGCAATGTGTTAGTTTTCATGTGTATAGGGTAGTGTCACTGTGCATTGTTTAGTTTTTCATTGTGTATAGGGTAGTGTCACTGTGCATTGTCACTGTGCATTGTTTAGTTTTTCATGTGTATAGGGTAGTGTCCCTGTGCATTGTTTAGTTTTTCATGTGTATAGGGTAGTGTTACTGTATTGCAATACCTGGGATTTTGTAAATGAGCTGACTGAGATTATTATCTTGTTACTACTTATCTAAGCAAGTTGGGTTGTTGACCTGGAGAACCAGAGTAGTGATGCTTCTCCCGGAGTCTCTGAATGAAACCCAGAGAGTTCCCAGGAATTGTCTTGTTTTTTGAGTCTGATTGGCCTATGGTAATCTTGTAGAATATTAAAAAAGAAAACACTGAATAGTACGTTATCTAAAATCAGTTGTAACTTTCTCAGTTGTTTTCGATTTAATGAAATGTATCCAAATGTACGGAGCATAGCATTGCATTTTAGCAGTATATACTCTTTGCAGATTACAAAAGTGGCACTGATTGCCCACAAATTTATCCTTGTGAGGTCTGAAGCCTAGCAATTTGCGCTATTTTGAGTGATCACGTTTGACTATAATCGGCCTGCTATAAAAGACAGAGCATGTTTTTTTTTAGGCTACGCGATGCTCAATTCAATACTGAACGTTGATTCAATCAAAGTCTGCAGATATCATAAATCCTGTGAGCACTGCACAGCTTTATGGGCTGCAGATACCGTACTGAACTGAATTACAACACGAAAGCTGTAATTGGAAGCTCTGGTAGATATTTATAGAGCATAGAGAGATGGTAGAGAATTTACACAGTGTATGTGCATTATTAGAATAAATGTGGGATTTTAAAAGCACAATAATATATATATCTATATATATATATATATATACAGTATCTCAAAAAAGTGACTACACCCCTCATATTTTTGTAAATAATTTATTATTGCTTTTCATGTGACAACACTGAAGGAATTACACTCTGCTACAATGTAGTGAGTGTACAGCCTGTATAACAGTGTATATTTGCTGTCCCCTCAAAATATCTCAACACACAGCCATTAATGTCTAAACCTTGGCAACAAAAGTGAGTGGAAATGTCCAAATTGGGCCCAAAGTGTGAATATTTTGTGTGGCCACCATTATTTTCCAGCACTTCCTTAACGCTCTTGGGCATGGAGTTCACCAGAGCTTCACAGGTTGCCACTGGAGTCCTCTTCCACTCCTCCATGACGACACCACAGAGCTGGTGGATGTTAGAGACCTTGCGCTCCCCCACCTTCCATTTGTGGATGCCCCACAGATGCTCAATAGGATTTAGGTCTGGAGACACGGCTCCCTCAATGAACTGTAGCTCCCCAGTGCCGGCAGCACTCATGCAGGCCCAGGCGATGACACTCCTACCACCATGATTGACTGTAGGCAAGACACACTTTTCTTTGTACTCCTCACCTGCTTGCCGCCACACACACTTGACACCAACTGAACCAAATAAGTTTATCTTGGTCTCATCGGACCACAAGACATGGTTCCAGTAATCGATGCCCTTAGTCTGCTTGTCTTTAGCAAACTGCAGTCTTTCTTGTGCATCATCTTTAGAAGAGGCTTCCTTTTGGGATGACTGCGCTACAGAATTTGATGGAGCTATATCAAACAATAAATAATAATAATGACAGCCATGCAGACCAATTTGATGCAGTGTGTGGAGTCTGGTCTGATCACTGACAGGCTGACCCCCCAACCCCTTCAATCTCTGCAGCAATGCTGGCAGCACTCATACGTCTATTTCCCAGAGACAATCTCTGGATATGACGCTGAGCATGTGCACTCAACTTCTTTGGTCTGTTCTGCATGGAACCTGTCCTGTGGAACCGTGCCCACCATGCTGCAGCTTAGTTTTAGGGTTTTGGCAATCAACTTATAGCCTAGGCCATCTTTATGTAGAGCAACATTTTTTTTTCCAGCTCCTCAGAGAGTTCTTTGCCATGAGGTGTCATGTTGAACAGTGACCAGTATGAGAGAGTGTGAGAGTAATAACACCAAATTTAACATACCTGCTGTCAGGGTCCACTTTTTCGCTGCCTGAACCATGGCTTTTTCATACATGTGGTATATCAGTCTGCTACCACTAGTGGCCACCCTCTGCCCTCTGGAGCACTCAGAACTCAATTACCAGTATCAGGTTACCTTATTACCTGAGTTGAGCCCTAATCAATACATCCAGCTGGGCCTTGTTACCTGGATTACCCTGCCTTTATGAACCTGCCCTGCCCTTCAGTCAGGGCCTCTGTATTGAAGTTTGTGGACCTTTCTGCTGTGGCTCTGCACCTATACCATTCCTGGTTACCTGCTTTGTGTCCTTCCAAGTGGGATCTGTGCCTTTTGTACCCTTCCAAGTGGACTCTCTGCCTTTCATGCACTTCAAAGTGGGCTCTCTGCCTTTCGTGCACTTCAAAGTGGGCTCTCTGCCTTTCGTGCCCTTCCAAGGAGTCCTGACACCTGCTCCCCATTCACCCCTGAGACCTTGTAACACAAACGAGTCACATGACACCGGGGAGGGGAAATTAATAATTGGACCAAATCTGGACATTTTCACTTAGGGGTATACTCACTTTTGTTGCCAAGGTTTAGACATTAATGGCGTGTGTGTCTAAACCTGCGTGCTGAGTTAATTTGAGGGGACAGCAAATTGTTATACAGGCTGTACACATGAAAAGATATAATAAAATATTTACAAAAATGTGAGGGGTGTACTCACTTTTGTGAGATACTGTATATGTGTGTGTATGTATGTATAGTTCTACACTCAACATTCAAAAGGTTACACTATTATCACTGTTTCGTCTAAAAACGTATATGGTAGAACAGTAAAAAAAAATTCAGGTAGTGGAATTCTATACCCGATCATCAATAAATTCCGCAGGGCGGGGTTCAGACCTTAACAGCCAGGTCATTGGGTATAACAGGTGAATGCCAAATGAGATCTAAAGATGTACCTATATTCTACATTACTAAGTAGAACAAAATGTTTGACTTTTCATTTCTGCTACTGAGTTTCCTGGAAAAGAGCCATTAGAAAGCACTGCAAGGCAAGGTAGTGTGAAGTTAATATTTTTAAGTTTCTCCCCCTCAGGGTGATTGCTACATATGCAGAACTCATTAGCTGACTATATAGAGATTGCAAATTAAAGAATAATTTAAAGTATGCAAAAAGATGATATAAAACAGACACGGGCACACAGAAAATACATACCCTAAGGAGCATATAATTTCAGATATAGGGAGCTACTTAAATGACCAATCTGGGTGTACAGCATAGCAAGAAACCAGGGCACACCCAGCAAATACTATTTAAAAGCATACATATTGGGGATTCCATTATACTATATGGCCATATAGTGCTTAGCCTTCCATTACCTAAAAGTACCGCAATTTTGCCAGGTTCTATCTAATCCTAACATGCGTGTATTGCTTATCAAGGAGCTGAATCAGTGGGATTGTGCTGCTTTTTTACCCATTGAGACTTTCTTGTAACTTAAATCCTTCTCTGGACACCATTAATATGGCACTCATGCGGTGTGTGGGAAGCATAACTAAAAAAAAAGCATAACTAAAAAAAAAAAAAAAAAAAAAAAAAAAGCATAACTAAAAAAAAAAGCATATCATTTTATGTGTAAATTTGTAGAATTTACACATAAAATGATATGCTTTTTTGGGTTGTGCTTCACTTATGTTCCAAACAACTGGTCAGTGCCCCCAAGTAGCTTGTCTGTGCCGTCTTTGTCACCAAACAGCATGTCAGTACCCACAAATAGCCTGCCTCTGCCATTTTAAGCTACCAAACATCTTGCCTGTGCCCCAGCCCCACACCATATTACCTGCAGCAGTGGTGTGTCTCTCTCCGTGCTATTTGAAATCTGATCCAGCATGCAGGAAGTAGATATCTATTCTATGGCGTAGATACAGATCTTTCACTGAAGCACATCTGCACAAGTATACTTGTACCTATACTCACAGTAGACATGTGGAAAAAGACCAAAAACGATTTTGACTAATTTTTTCGGTTCATTTTTGGTCCATTCATTTCCAGGCAATTAAATTTGTTCCATGCTTATTTGGTTTGGATGAAAATTGAAGAGCATTTTTAAATTCAGGAACAAAATTTGTTGCCCGGTTGACTCTCATTCATTCTCACTCTCTCACAGTCTCATTCACTCTCCTTAACGCTCTATTTCCCTACCTCCTCTGTCAACCACTTCTGAATCTTCTTGTTCTTCATCTTCTCTCCTCTACTTTCGTCTTCTCTCCTTTATCTTTTTTCTTCTCTCTTCTATCCAAAAGTGTCATAATTTGGGTGGAAGTTCACCTTAGGGGAAATGGTGGTGCTTTTGGTGACGTCCTCTCTCCCTATAGGATCATGGGAGAGGATGTCAACAGAAGTGCTGCCATTTTGCCCTAAGCTGAACTTCTGCCCAAATTGTGGTGCTTTTGGAATGTTCTTTCACCCAATTGAAGGCCAGGTGATGTCCCCAGAGATATGGACAAAGAGAGAAGAGAAAAGTAAAGGAGAGAAGGTTGAAGATGAAGAACAAGAAGATGCGGATGCAGTCTGCAGAAAAGGTCTGACTGCAGATGTGTTTACTGTATATCAAGGATGTATGGTAGTGTTTGTAGTAACATGGAGATATAATCTGTGCCATAATAACATAATTATATTAATAGCTAGGCAGAGCTAACTTATCCTTATTATGTGGGCAGAGTGGGGAGGGGCTTTGTTTGGGGAAGTGGGTGTGGTACATTTTCAAGTAAGTAAAGGATAACTGTTCGGCAAAGTGTCCCTGGAAATGCTTTTCAAGTGTTGGTAACTTTGGAATTCATTGAAGCAAAGTAAATTGCTGTGTTTCACTGAACTCAATGCTTTGATTTACCAAGGGTCCGTGTAGTCTTCTATTTTCCCGTTAATTTGTGTGCTTTCCAGCTGCTTTGAGAATCTCCTGTCAAATCTTAGTAATCAGCCAACACAGTTAATTTTTTTTTAAAGGCGTTTGTGAAATGTTCACCTACCTTCTTCCTAGGTTCCCAGAGGGTGTTAGGCAGTGCTGGATTAAGACCTCCTAGGCCTCCCGTGCAAGCGAACACATAGACACACAAACAAAACCTTGTTCCCTGTTGTGTGTGCCTTCTTTGTGATTTCTATGCTGTGGGGTTGCATTGTGTTACTCTGGTGAGCACCTGCCTCTGGGCTATAGTAGCCTATGTGGTTACTGTTGGCGGTTAGAGTGCCATGGCTCTCCAAACCTTAAGCACCCCTAGGCATGGATCTAGTATCCCTAAAAGATAATTCAGTGCTGGCATTAGGACCAGTGGAGCCCACAGAAGCCAAGGGATAAGAAATGAGGTGTTGGTAGTTTGATGAGCATTTGGCTGAGCCCACCTTTTACTTAGGGACTTGTTGTTAAAACAATGAATGATTTCATTGTTTCAAAAAAAAATATTTGTACGCAAGGTCTATAGAGTAACACTGGCACTTGAGAGATTCTGCTAATTTAATGTAATTAATTGTTCCTTATAGCTCCACTTTCGCGCACTTATAAAAATAATAAGTAAATGCATTTTTATTTCTTAATTTTTAAAATAAAAACAATGATTATGGGGAAACCTTCAAACCACTTAATTCATTTTAGGACTAGACAGTCTAACCTGGATAAAAAAAACCAGATGCTTTTAGCTGTTCATGAAATATTCATGGTGATGTGCTCGCGAGAGTCAGTTACCAGAATCCCAGGCTAATGCTGACCATTTTAAGGGGACAGCGTATTGTCTAGTGACTTATTTAGCTAAAAAGCTAGTAAAGAAGCAATTCATGGGATTTTATTTGGGAATTCAATTACATGATTTTGTTTAACCTCTTCACTGATGTATGCAAATGCAGAATTGCACAGTGCTAAGCCCCATGTCTAAAAATTATCACCACAACATAAAGCCATTCCTTTGGGTATATACTTGGTTGCACAACTTGGTAAGAAGCCTCTTTTAAAAAGAAATGTTCCATTAACTATGGTTTGAGGGAACTAGAGCAGCAGCTGGAATTTAGGACTTTTGCAGTATTTAATGTAACCGACCAGCACATGCAATATGTGGAATGCGTAAACTCACAGAAGGGAATCAGACAGTTACTCATCCCATACATCCCACATACAGTCCGGTAGCACTTTGCATGTGAAATTTATATGTGTTATGGAAAAATATTGAGCTCCCCTAATATAAAAGATACCAAGCGCATGAGGAAGAAGGGTTGATTAAATAAACAGTAATTAGAGGTGAAAACATTTCAACTCTCTGCTTTATGTATAGCTTTTGTCCGCTTTAACAAAGATGTTGTCTCCCAAAATTATTTCACATCATCATCAGCAGCAGCAGCAGTAGCAGCAGCATCATCATCATCATCAAAATTTGACAGGGCTGTCTGTCTGGCTTTGGACTCACCCTCAAGGTTGCCAGTCCTCTCTTGGCTATACACTTTGTACATTTTAAATATGTAATTCATAACGTTTTATCCTACGTTCACAATTATAACCCCCGCACCGCTCCTTTTTAGGCTTTGCTTTTTCCTCTTTGAACTCCACCTCTTCCTTTTTTGGATATTAAGCATGGCTACCAAGTATATTTTGTTGCTTTGTCCCCAAACAGCTCAACAGTGCCAACTTTGAGAGGCAAGTCAAGGTCATCCTGGCAATATGAGGAGGGCTGATTCAGAAGAACCAGCTCTCCTGTATTGGAGAGCCTTGATCCCCTAGTCCCCACTGATAAGCACTGGCAAAGGGGAGGAACACTGCTGGCCTCTGCCCTGCAACCTGCATCAGGGACAGGGATCAAGGGAGATGTGGCAACAGGCCCACCTCCTCCACAGCTCGCAAGTCTGGGAATGGAGGAACTTGTCTTCCCTTCCCAGCAGCAGATCCCAATTCCGGGAGTGGAGCTTATATCCTCCCTTACCAGCGGCAGAGGGAAAGTCAGGGAGTGGCGGAAAGCAGTTCTCCCTCCCCAGCGGCAAATCCCAATTCCAGGAGCAGAGGAACCTGTTCTCCAGCGGCAGAGAGAAAGTCAGGGAGTGGGGGAAACAACCTCCCTCCCTAGCAGCAGGCTGACCCAGAAGATCCCTTAGCCCCAGCTGAACTAGCAACAGGGCATAGTGCCACTGTCCGCTGCCCCACACCTACAGACGGCTACAGGGATTCAGGGAGATGAGACAGCTGGCCCATCTCCCAGCAGCAGTGCAAGATCTTGGATGCAGAGGAACCTCCCTCCCCAGAGGCAGTGGGAGCAACCAGGAGATGTGGCAGATTGCCTGTACCTCTGGCCTTAAGGCTGGGAATAGCGTCAGAATAAGGTTGGGAATAGTGTTATAGTGTCCCCTAGCATGGATCCGCTGGGGCACTCAGCACTGTGAGGGGTGTGCGGGAGTGCACTCTTTTTCTCACATTGCACTTTTTTTTATATCCCCACCCTTAAATTGCCCCGGCCTATGACTGGTGGTGGAGGAAAAATTTTTAATATCTTACCAGTTGTCTGGGGACTGTGATACTTTCACTGGCACTTACTTGACACTTCTGGCTAACCCCCCCTGTGAAGAATTTTCGTTCAGGGGGACGTGAAGATTTCAGTTGATCTCCCCTTGAGGAGATCCTAGAAGATCCAACCTACCCAAGGCTTCTGCCTGGGTGGGAAGGAAGGGGCTACATATCCCTTTATCCCGGGTCCATCCCAGTACTATCAAGGTGTACCTAATAAAGTGGCCATTGAGTGTACATCCCTAAACAGACACTAACATACATACCCAGGCAGACACACAAACATACCCAAGCAGCCACACACATACCCAGGCAGGCACACAAACATACCCATACAAACGCGGGGGGGGGGGGTTGATTCGCTAATGTCAGATGAACGCCGCCATATGACGCCATGGAGCAGGATCACAAGGGAGCACTGTGATGGAAGTCTAAACAGACCCTGCTCTCCTTTTATTGATCTCCCCAACCAGACCTGCTTGGGGCGCTTTCCCTCCAGCAGAGGCTCCCCACGTAGATCTGCACTCTAATCCAGTGCATATAGCTTTTAGGTAGCGTCAGCCCTGGCTGAGTGGATCTGGCAAGACTATCCATAAGTTCAGAAACATTATAACTTTGTTTTAATTGTATTTGTTCATTTTCTCAGATAAGTCTGTGTTAATTACAGATAAATCACAACTACTAGGAGACTTGTAATCTGGATAACTATAATAAATATACTCCTCTGACAGTTACTTCCCCCTTAGCTGAAAAGTAATACATAATAAATTCCATGAAGATAATTTTATTATAGTATGTTATTGGGGTTGGTAACCCTATCTTACAATGTTGTGAACTAATACACAAACAGTAGAGGAGTCAACAAAGTTATTGGTTATTAGTCTGATTTTGGCTCAGGGTCCCCTTGCCCCTCCCATCAGTCTGCCTCAATCCCCATCCCATTGTCCCACCCAATTTTTCCTCAGGGCTTCCCTATAACTAACACTTATACATACTAACATGCAAACTCGCTCTAACACCCACTTACACCGTACACTTCTGCTCCTCTACTCCTCTCTCAAGCGCCGCTAATCCTAGGCTTTACCCCTGATATTCCTGCACCATATGCTGACACACAAACTCATGATAACTTCAGACACTGACAACCACATACAGATGCTAACACCAAATACTAACATGCATACTCTCATGCTAACACTTAACACTCCAACACATACAGTAACAGACACACACATGCTAACACCATATACTCACTAACACCTCACAGTAACACACACACCCTAACACCATACACTTATGCACAGACATGCCAATACTATACACCAACACACTTTTGGATATACACACTCATGCTCATGCCATACAATACCAAACACAACACCATACGCCCACGTATACTAACACAACACTTAAATACATGCACGCACTATCCAACAACATACTATCACACACCCACTGACTCTATATGTACTGTTTATTGTAATAAGAGTCAGTGTGTATATTATATACACATACACTATATAGACAAAAGCAATGGAGCACCTGACTATTACACCAAAAGGAACATTCTAAGTACATAGATGTTAATATGCCCCCCCTTTGCAGCTTCCACTCTTCTGGGGAGGCTTCCCACAAGATTTTGAAGTTTTTATGTGGAAATTTTTATCCATGTATTCAGTAGAGCATTTCTGATTTTAGGCATTTCTGATACCAGTTCATCCCAAAGGTGGTCAGGGCTCTGTGTGGGCCAGTTAAGTTCTTCCACATCAGGCACAGTCATGCTGGAAAAGAAAATGGCCTTCCCCAAACTATTACCACAAAATTGGAAGCATAGCATTGTCCAAAATGTCTTAGTATGCTGAGACATGAAAATTTCCCCTTACTGGAATTAAGGTATCTAGCCCAACCCTCAAAAACAGCCCTAGATCATTATCCTTCAGTGCAGTATGCACTATGGACTCCATTAGGTAGTGTTCTCCTGGCATCTGTCAAACCCCGACACTTGGTATTGCTTGTGTGCAGCTGCTCGGCCATGGGAACCCATTTAATTAAGCTCCTGACACATAGTGCTTGTGCTGATGTTGCTTCCAGAGGCAGTTTGGAACTCTGTAGTGAATGATTCTACAGACCATACAGATCATTTTTACACACTACACTCTTCAGCACTTGGCAGCCCTGCACTGCTTGTGTGCATGGCATACTCTGTTGTGGCTTAGCTGTTGCCACTACTAGACATTTCCACTTTCCAATAATAGGACTTAAGTAGACCGGGCAGATCTATAAGGGCTGGAATTTCAGGAATTGACTTATGTCCTTCCAATCCTTCCAATTAGTTAATAGCTGGCACAAGAGTTATTTACAAATGTTTTGGGTGGTTAATTTTGTATGTGCCCCTAAAACACTAGCACAATATAGGTCAATTGACTTTTGGAATTTGAGAAAAGAACATTTTAAAATCTGGAAAACAGCTTAACATTTAATATAGATGTGTTTGAATATAGAATGTGATGAAAGATAAGTATCATTGGGCCCATCTAGTCTACCCATTATTTTGCCGTAAAGATCGAACCTTAATCGGTCCTTGGTCTTGTCTTATATTGAGGATAGCCGTATGCCTATCCCATGCATGTTTAAATTCCTTTATTGTATTAAGCTCTACTACTTTAGCCAGGGGAGCTTATATTACTTAATTTTACCGCACTTGGTAGAGCAGTTCCTAAAAAGCAGTTCCTAGAAAGCATATGTCTTGGTCGATTAGGAATCCCCAACTGGGGATATTTATGTCCTGATTATTCTATATGACGGATAGTTTATCTAGTTTGACAATGAGCTTTTTCCACTGTCATAGAGCTCTGGCTTCAGTGCATTTAGTAATAACATTAAACAGTTTGTATAAAGTGCTCTGTTTTGTTCAACCTCCCTCTGAAAGATCCTTTATAACAGAAAAACAAGACTCCTTTGTTCCTGAATGTTCAGAAACATGCATCTGTTTATTTATATACTCCCCCTGATGCTTTTCCTATTATAGCCCACACTTTCATTGCACTGTATTGTTAACTGATCTAAATTTAGACTAAAAGGAAACTAAAGCCATTACTTTACATTGTTTATTGATACTAACCATAAAGGAATGGTTATGTCAAATCTTTTTTTTTTTTTACATACTGTAGCTGTTCCTTTATTTGTAATCTCCCACTCTCCCAAACAGCACCCTCCTCTCCGCTAGCATGAAATAAAAGATCAGCACCTAGATTACATTTTAAATGCACTAAATGCATTAAACTTTAATTTTACCATGTGTTGAAGGAAGAAAAAAGTTACCTTTTGCAAGTTTTTAACACAATGGTAGGGCATGGTAGACGAATGGATAAAATACAGAATAATGTTGATTAATCTAAATTAGTGGACTTGAGACCTAAAAACATACAATATAGGTGTAAAGGATTTGCATGGTAAGAGGCATTGATAGAAGAAAGAGGTAGATGGTCATGGACCTACCTCACCTAGAGTATTCTGTACAAGACTGAACACCTCATGTCCAGAAACAGAGAGATCCTGGCGTAAGATCAAAAAAAGACAACTACATGGCTTAGGTAACAAAATATAACAAGAAGGGCTAAATAATCTCAACACACATCCCAAGGATCGCTCTTTAGAAAGGACAGTCCCTCTTTAGAAACCAATTGTTTCCTTCCTGATTACCCTCTTTTCTATGACCTCAGAATGTTTGGTGGGCACAAAATAATCACAGTGTTCTACACAGTAATCTGTATATAAACAACTAAAGAATTGTAAATAAATACATTATTCTTTTTCTAAGTACCGGTACCTTACTCAGAGGTTACAAAGTCACTTTAAAAGTTTTGGTAAAACCTTTCCTTTCTAGCCACATCTCCTACTAAAATGTCTCTCTTTGGCAACTTTAATTCTTAAGAGATATCTCAGCATGAAAAGTTTGGAAGAAAATGAGAGAATGGAGATATGATTGGGACATTTACAAAATATTATGATATGATAAAGTCAAATCCCCATGGCTTGATTCTGGAAGACAAGAAAGGATTACTACTTTTTTAGTGTAGTCTCTGGAGACGAAAGCTATTTTTTCTAGCATATACCTTCCCACTTTTCCTTAACTAAAACCAGTGCCTGATTAAATCACCCTTGGGAACCCTGGGTAATAATAAAACCAGGTACATACAGACACACATTATTGCAGAGCTCTCCTTTTTCTAAGAGAGTAGCTTTGTAACAGGAAGGGCTAGCCACAAACAGTATTGGGTCAAAGGGAGTGGGCATGCCAGGAGAAAGAGACGTGATTATGTAGTAAAGCACCAAGGGCTCTCAGGAATTATGGTTATAGAACCTACATTACAGAGAGGAAATATGCCAATGCAGAGACTTAGATGTAATTTAAGAATGGATTACTCGTATCTGAAACCAAATTTATTAATTCATGGAATCCAAGCTAAAAAGTATACAACGTATACACTTGTAAGGTTGCCAAAATGTCTAAGTGACTCCCTTAAAAACAGGGGTCACAATCCTAAGAAAGGATGGTGCAATCCCAAATTACTCCTCTTTCTTTTTTATCATCAAATGTGTGTTAAAAAAATGCCACTTAAAACCATAAAAAAAGCACTAGAAAATAAAGCTCTACCCGGCTAAAAATTATTGAGTAAAATCAATAAATGTGCTGTCCTTAAAATTAATGGTAACACCTGCAGATCTACTTTAATTAGAACTTGACCGGACAGATGGTTCATGTGATGAAATCCTTCTATGCGAATGTGTCATTATTGTAAAAATAAGGTTGTTCATGATTTAGCATACAAATATTAAACAATGCAACTCTCCCTATATTACAAAATATACGTGCAGGGAACACCTTAAATATCATTCTCAGAGCTGTATGTCCACAGTTCCAGGTCTCTCAACATTTTTAACTCAAGTAAGAATCTTTTTCTCATTAAATAGAGGGGGATGCAGATTCAATAACATCTTCGCTTACGGTCCCCACATGAGAATAGTTTGTGAGATAAGCTAGCTCAGGGGAGCTAGTCATTTGTGCTTCTATCACAACCATAGCAAATGTCCTTCATTTAATTCTAGCCACTTTTGAGTGAGACCTTTTCTACTGATTATCTTTCTTTATGCTGTAAATGATGTTATTGACCACAGGCGTTCGATTCTTCTTTGGCTTTTGTGGTCATTTACTAATTGCTGTTGTATTAATGATCTCATTGTTAACTTTCTCATCATTCATGCTTTTTGTGGTCCCAGGTACATGAGAAGGACTCCAGGAAGGACTCCAGGTTCCCCATCTTCTAAGTATCACTGCTGTACTATTCCCAGGTATTTGCCCTCCTATGTGGCTAGAATGGGTAGGATATCTCTATCATCTTCTTGTTGAGCACCTTTTGTCTTTGTTGCCTTTGTTTGCTTTAATCTGCTCTGTAATCTGTTCTTTCAGGAGCGGATTGGACCATTTTATGGGGGTTCCAGCTCTGTTTGTTGTCCCAAATGTTCTGTGGATATGTCAGACTGTTGTTGAGATGTTTTTTTAATTTTGGTTTGGCTGTTTGATGACAGTCAACATAACTACCGGTATGTCAGATTTCTTGGCACAATCTGCACTGTGCAGGATTTTTAAGGTTGTTTATTGTATCCTTCTTATTCCCCCAACAAGTACAAATAAAATAATTGCAGTTCTCTTTACTGTGACTGTGGTGTCTGCACTACCTGAGGAAAGCCAGCATTCTACTGTAATAGAGATCTTCATTTACCGTATATTGCCCATCTTAAAGTAAGTTACAGCTCTTATTACTCATTCAACACAATCGGGGCCTTTAAACTGACATTTTGATGCCCATATTCCAAACATATTTTCCAGTAAATGTAACTTGTTGCAATATTGTTCAAGGATGGTCTGAATGTCTTTTACAGGTATAAAAGGAGAATACATCTTTACCACCACCAGAATTTCATCACACATGCCATATGGTATTACTTTCACATCTCTTAGCCCTAAGGCCAGAAGATGAGGAAAACTAAGTACCCTTTCCTATTAAAGTAAGTGTCATAGATTCCTCTCCTTAGGTAGCCCTTAATGCAAAGCATATCTGTGCACAGAACAACTGATCTGGATTCTTACTTATTTGTTCAGAGGAAATTTGCCTTGCATTTAATTGGTTTTTATTGTCTTTATGGATGGGATTAAATTGATTTGCTGATTAAGGTCTTTCCTCTGTAATTACACAACTAAGATAAAATGTAAGCTTCTCCTGAAAAGGGGTTCATCATAGGGGAGGCTATTTTAACACCTTTTTAATCCTGGTTTAGATAATCCCATATATTTAGGATGTATTAACTCTATTTTGTGACCTTAAATGATACTAGTACCACAGACCCTGCTGCCTTTTGCAGGTTCCACAGACCCTGCTGCCCTCTGTTGCTTCCGCAGACCCGTTGCCGTCTGCTGGTTCCACAGACCCCAATGTCGCCTGTCCCTTCTGAGACTTCTTGCTTCTCCCAGTTGTGTCTTCAGATGGCACCAAAGATAAAGCCTACAACTCACCACAGTAACACCTGTCTGCCTCCAGCCGAGTGCTAAGCCCAATCCTGTCCCTGCACAGGGACTCCAACCTGGCCAAGCACTCGAGTCTCTGACACAATGCTCTGGCCAAAGAGTCTGTAGGGACTAGGACTTACTCTGAAACACAACAGAGAACCCAATGTTAATGCTTTACTAAAAGTAAGACTGCTACGTATTGACTGGTTTTAATCAAGATGTAATGTCCTGAATTACATGTCCTGAATTTTAGTAATCACTAAAACCTTCTATTGTTGGGTATGACACAATATGACATGACTAACTGCAATTCACCCACAAAATACATTCAGGGTGATCCTTAGTACGTGTCCTGGTAAACATGGGAAGATAGCTGTTACCAAGGTATGTGGTGCAGTCAAATCCTGAACAGCACAACTACATGGGGGATAAATGTCCACATGGGTTAGTCCACAGAGAATCAAAACAGGAAACCATGACTATGAATTCGAAAAGTGTAAGAAACATACCTTACGTCTAAGCAGTGTTGACATCAATGTGATCCAGAGAAAGCTAAAATAGGTTGCATTGTAAGATGAAAGCTACTCCAGTCTGTATCTTATCAGACGAGCACCTTTCCTACAGCCACTTGTGCCTGTCATCTGCCAGGCCAATATAAGGAGTCCTTATAGCTACCTTAAATTAGCATAACACTTCTATTTTACTCTGATCGCAGCACATAATTTTTGTATCTATTGTAATCTTAGAATCTTTATGTGCTACTCCAGGAAATTAAGCAAAGCCTTCTGTATGATGCCTGATGGGTAATGTAAACAATGAAGAGATTAACAGCTATTACTTTGAAACAGTGACACATTGATTAGCAATCAGCAAGATTAATTACGGTTTATTGGCTGCTTCTGACAAATGTTTTCTTGACCCCAATTTCCTTCATATTGTTTAGATCCTAGAAAAATACTGCATATAAAGTACCATTAATCAGTACTATTTACAAGCTTGAATGTGTTATGTGATAACATAAAGATAAGATACTATGGTTTCAGAACTGTTTAGACAGAAAGTCTGTCTGGTGTAAGTCTGCAAAGGTTTAAGACCTGCAGATCCTGCTGTCATAACAGATGACAGGGTGTCTCCTGTGGGTATGTGAAAGCATTACTAAGCAGCAGGGCCTCCATGATTAGGTTTCCAATCAAGTAATTTAAATCTACATCCCTAGTCAATATCCCTAGTCAATATCATTTGTCTTCACAATGTCTTCCAAACCTTAGCAGTATCACAGTACTAGTGCAGTATGCATAAATATTGTGCAAGCACAGAACACTTCTTTCTACAGCCTGCAGAATGCACCCTTCCAAAACTGTCCCCAAAGAGATTGTCTATGTGCTTAGTGGCCACACCCCAGAACATTTGGAGAAAGGGGGATTAATACTTAGATCCGTGATGTCAAATGTACTGTATGTATTCAGCCTGCCCTGGAAACCAATTATATTTGTTTTGGATGAGGATATTAAATCTTCATGCATATATGCATTTCTACTTCTCGTCAGTTCTGCATTAACAAGGTAAGATAGAGGCAAAGTTTGTTGGAAGCTGTTTAACAAAAATGGCTGAACAGCGGCCATATGGCTATACACTGCAGTATTGGATATTTACCAACACGTTAAGGAATCTGAGACCGGCTGTTTGTTGGGGCCCCACAATATTTTATTTTCAGCCCCCCTGCATTTTTTATCGGGTATATCCTTGGCAATTATTTATTTTTTTCCAACATTTATAACAGCCAAAAAAC
>VKOC01023323.1:0-22489 GCA_009364415.1 Spea multiplicata
TGGTGTCGGCGAAGTTTAAAATGCCGCCCCCGGCGTTGGCAGGGGGGGGCGCATTTTAAACTTCGCCCCAGGCGGCATTAAGTCTTGAGCCGGCCCTGATTGGGGGGCATTGCTCCTTAATAGGAGATAGAATAACACCTGTCCTGTGGCTTCATCAGTCCTCCGCATCACTTGCCTGTGCTGGTTTTTATTTTGTAGCCAAAAAGTAGAGATTTATCCACCATATTTTGATTGAAGAACTCAACAAAGTCACTATAAACAGTAAACATTTTGTAGCTTGCGTTTACCAAATGTAAGGTCCCTACAATATTTTTAGCAAGCTGGATCTCAGGAGTCAATCTTATTTGTATTTGTAAGATGGGCCAAGTGGAAAACAGACTATAACACCCATGGACATTATGAATATCAAGCCATGCCTTTTGGACTATGCTATCCTCCCGCTGTGTTTCAAACATTTGTCAATGATATATTTTAGGACTTGCTTCTGACTAACATTATGATGGAGGTCGTGATTAAACTGAATGCATCCAAGAGCACTGCTGTGCAAAAATATTTCTTTCATAGAGCCCACGTACCTAAAGTATACCAACATTATGTCTATATCATCATATCTGTAAGAATTACAGCAAATACTGTATTTGTTGCAGAGGCCACTTTAAAAATGTATAGTGCAATTTGTTTAATTAGAACAAAACTATCAAATATGTTGCTCAAAAAGCTGTTATTTTTGATTCCTAAAATATTACTTTTTTTTAATGATCTGCATATCCACTAGTATAGTATAATAATGTACAGTTTCACCTTTAACATTTCTGAACATGTCACTGCACCATGCTATTTATTACAGTTTGTGAACGTTTCACCAAAATACCAAATTCAAACAAGATGAATTATTTAAAACCTAATATATTATTAAATAATACATTGAGTACACTATGTCTCTGAGAAGAGAAGGAGTCATTGTTAAGTAAACATACTGTAAATGATCTCATGCTTCTCCAAACAACCTGTAAATTCTATATGACAGACCGACCTTTAATTAATTCTATCATATTTATATTCTCATGCAGTCATCTTTTTAAATAAATATTGTATTAAATTTGTTGTTTCCCTTCAGGTGATCTCTCAAGTATTGTATGTTTAATACATAGACCTAAGCTGCCATTGCATTCTTTGATCAAGTATAATCACAAATTAAAAAAATAAAATAAAAAAGGACATAGTAAGAGGTGAACTATATATGGCAACAACCTATCGTTGTCCGTTTTTGTATTGCATACATTAATGTCCAAACAAATTATGTACACATTTTTTTACATGATTAAAGAAGTAAGTTTGAGAGAAGTCTGGACGTTTCACAGTGCTAGGTATAATGTTTCCTATACTACATTTAGTTCTGAGTAATACGTTTCACAGAGTAGGTGCTGTAGCAGTTAACAAAAATAACCAATAATGGAAAATGATTTGCCTGACTATGTGCTGTTCCTAGCCCAAATGGCACTCCTGGCAAGAAGTCTGTTTGTGCTTCTCCTTTTCCCTTTTATTTCCCATGCTGGTTTATGTGACTTTAAGGCCTGTAACAAACTTTGATCCATTCAGGCTGCAAACACTCTGAGCTCTGAGACAAGAGGGCCACCAGGGGAGGAAAGAAGGGCACAGAGATTTGGTTGCCAATAAAAAGATCTGAAAATATCCCAGGGGCTGCCACCACTTCAGACTTTCCTCTCTTTGAAGTATTTGCCACTGCTCAGCACCCTCTTCAATCAAGCATTGGTGTTAAGACTAGCACTGAATCAACCATTGCTAGTAAGTGGCATCTTTGTAAGGCTTCTTTTATTTTTTACATTTTTAAGTATATTGTTTATGGAACAATAAAAACAGTCATAATTAGGTTGTAGTTACATATAAATGAGCAAATTAGAATACATAGTTATTAGGAAAGTGCTAATGACTGGAAATTGTCTAAGTATTATAATGAATTCAATCTCTGTTTTTTCTGTTTTTGTGGGTACTTCTAATGCATTGCAATGATAAGTTTAAAGAGCCATTTTGGTGCTTTTTTTGTCTGAGGTGGTGGGGAAAGGGTATCTTAGTCATGCCAGGGACTCTCCAGCATCTCCAGTTGCCAAGAATACCACAGGTAATTATAGCATCTTAATTTGTAGATCATTGACTTCAGAATGGAGGACTTGGTGTTTGGTCATGCTCACTCCTAGTCTTGACTTGGCCATTTTGTGACTTCTCCTCCTGTCCAAAGCTTGTCATGCTTCTGTGCTCAACCCACCTTCCCATCATCTGTCTGCCCCTTCCCATCTCTTGTACAGAAAACAAAGAGGAGGTAGGGGCAGGGGAGGGCTGGCAGCCTAAGGCCTGGAGGGCAAGTCAAGTCAAGTGGCCCATTGCACCACCGAATCAGCCCACCATACATGTCCATCTTTTCCTGATTTTCTAACGCATATTGATGTAATAAAGCAAGACAAATGTGATTCAAATGTGGTTTAACATATTTAAATTTAATAGCAACAAAGGGTGATAAAAAAGCTAAACCTATGGCTTTAACAAATGGAAGCAATGTATGTACAACATGCACTTAAAAGAAAAGTTGCCAATAGAGGCCAAAAATAATTTTCTGTATATAACTCTTAAAATATGTGATCAGTCAACAAAAAACCTCATCAAGGGAGAACTTTCACGTATAATCTCCAGTACATATCCAGTGAGCCAGGCAAATGCAGTGGAGTTGTGCAGTGTAACTTCCAATACATACTGCTGCAATGGACTGCACTCTCTATAATCCTCAGCCAGCATCATGAAAGACTTGGCTGGCTGGGCATAATGAGGTCTGCAGTCAATACCAGATAAACATGGTGACTTCAAGTCCCATTATGCTCAGGCAGGGAAGTCTCCCATTATGCCAGATGAGCATCATGGGAAGTGTGGTCAAATAGCAGTAGGAAGGTATTTACTTTTTTTTAAAAATCAGCCATAAGTAATAACAAAGCAATAACATAGCAAAGCTGCCATCACTATACAGAGTATAGGCCTCCCCATCACTATACATACACAGCAACGTGGACTACACTCCCCAAGATGCTCGGCCAGCATTATTTACATTTTTTGGTGAATGTTCATCATGGGAGATCTGTCACATTCCATCTGTCAACTACAGCCAGACACAGCAGCATAGAACATGCCGTAAAAAGCAAATATAGATGTAGCTGTTACTTTGTGAACTAATGTCCCCATGATGCTCAGCCAGGTAAATGCCCCCATGATAATGGCTGAGAATTATAGCACACAGCAGCAGGGAAAGTGTTTTTAAGGCTAATATGAGTACCCTACCAGGATCAAGTGGGCCCATACACTCTCAAATATTAATTCCCTGCAAGGGCTGAATGGGGACAGAGGTGACACTGGAGAGCTGAATGGGGACAGTAATGACATGGGGGGCTGAATGGGGAACAGAGGTGACACTAGGAGAGCTGAATGGGGACAATGTACATGGACATGGGGGCCGAATGGGACAGAGGTGACACTGGAGAGCTGATTGGGACAGTAATGACATGGGGGGCTGAATGGGACAGAGGTGACACTGGAGAGCTGAATGGGGACAGTAATTGGAAATGGGACAGTAATACATGGGGCTGAATGGGGACAGAGGTGACACTGGGTGGGGCTGAATGGGGACAGAGGTGACACTACCGTTTTTTTTAACAAATACAAAAAAATACATAATTTGTACAAAAATAAATTGGTTTAATAACCTTGTACTTCTTCCACTTCTTCGTCTAGACCTCGTCGTTGTCCCCTGGTAGCTGCAGACTGCCGTGTTCTACGTCGTGTCACTGACATCCGGTGCTCCAGCAGTCAGTGAGACCCCTGATGCTGCTCCCATCACTATGCGGCCAATCCAATCTAAACGGCCGGTGCGGGCTGCTGATGCCGCCGGCCGGAGCCAATCCGGCTTGCCATATTAAATAAAAAAAACATTAAAGTATCGCCGGCTGGTGGTATCAGCAGCACACATCGGCCGTTTAGATTGGATTGGCCGCATAGTGATAGGAGCAGCGTCAAGGGTGAAAGCTCTGTGCGAGGGGGCGGAGCTTTCACCCCTGACGCTGGCACTGCTCCCATCACTAGGCAGCCATAGCACACGGCCGCTGTTTCATACTTTTTTTTAAATTTAATGAAGTAAAAAAAAAATTATTATAGTAGCGCCGGCCGGCGGCATCAGCACCCAGCGGCCGTTTAGATTAGAGTTCGGGCGGCCTGGGGGGCAATTGCCCCTCAGCCCAGCCCGCCCCTGGGTAGGGGGTAGAACAGTAGAATAGTTTACACATAGTTAAAGAATGCATTGTAATCCTAAATAAATACAAAAATCCAAATATTGCTGTGAATATGATTTATTGCACTCAAGAAAGAAACACTTATAACACGATAGAGCTGAAGTAAAATAATTAATCAGTAATCATTTCTTAATTCCACATTGGGCATGAGAATTGTTTCTTCTTCTGAAAAAAAAAGAAAACACAGCATTAGCTTTGGCGTTTAAAAATCTGTAATGGGTTATGCAATAAAATTTATTTTTGGAGTTTAAAAAGAAAAGATAATTATCCACATGGCAAAAATCAGAATTGAGTAAACGATATGTCGTTTAAGACGTTTGTATTAAGGAATTTCAGTCTACTTTTTACAAAACTTCTGATTTGGGGCATTTGAAGCACTTCTCTAAACTTGCCTAAATGTTAACTAACAATACGTTTTTTTTAACCTGAGTTAATTCATGCCAAATGATTTTTTTTTCGTTGTTAAGGCTGTTTTAAACTTGAAACATCTGTTAATTATGTAACCATTATTATTTTTAATTAGATTAATATTTTCCATTTAGTGAGATTTATATTTTCCATTTGTCTTTATTCCTATTATCTGTAGGACATTTCATGCAAATTCCATGATCCCTCAGAGAAGTCCGCTATTCACCTCGCCTAGCACCTCAGACCCCTACAAGCATACGTTATTTTACATGTCACTGTAGCAGCCTCATAAGATAGGTGTGCAGTACATGAAATTTTTATCATATCAGGGCTTTATATAGAGCACTATGTTCATTGTTAGTTTTTTCACGATTGCACCTTTTTTGTACAGTGCATGCCATTTTTTTGTATTACATTTTTTTTTATTGAGGACACAGAAGCAGGAATTGTTTTATTGGAATTTTCGAATCACTGAAAAGGGCGTTATGGGACTAGATCCCCTAAAAAGGTTCTGTTTTTATTTATATTTATGTTATACATTTATATTTTATCACATTTATATTTTATCATCAAGTCCTATAATATTTATTTTAATTTTTGCTAAATTGGATATGATGGGTGTGTGTGATTTGGGATGAAAAGAAGAGAATGTGTTAAATATTATATAATATATATACCTCATCCATTAACCTAGGATTCCAAGTAGGCTACCACCATTTCTTCCACCACCTCCGACTGCTCCTCCAAGCAATCCGCCTCCTGCAGAGCCTCCTCCAGGTGTTACACCTGTTAATCCTCCAACTGCTCCTGTTACACCTCCAAGCAGTCTACCTATGTCCAGTAGCCCCCCTGTTTGTCCACCAAGGTTCCCTAGTCCTCCAAGTAATGCCAGTGGGCCCCCTGATCCTCCAAATAATCCACCAAGGTTCAGTAGTTCTCCAGGAGCCCCTGTAAGGCTTCCAAGTAATCCACCAAGGTTTAATGGTCCTCTTCTCTGTCCTAAAAGCCCCCCGAGTAAATCTGACCCTCCTAGCAGATTCCCTGTAAGCCCTGAAAGTAAAGGAAGCCCACTAAGTAATCCTGTTAGTCCCCCAAGCCCTCCTACCATTCCCCCAACCCCTCCAGTGACTTTACCAAGCCCTCCTGTCACGTCACCTAGTCCTGAGGCCACCCCTCCAAGCCCTCCTACCAGTCCTAAAAGACCTGAAAGGTCACGTGTGTGGCGTTTGTTTCCTCTATCAGTCGCATGTATAGGTGGTGGAAAAAGTGAATTCTGCAAAACAAAACAGCACATTTCACATCTGCTTGTCTACAATGTATTAATTCTACTTTGGTCAGATTAAATAAACATTTATTTTTGAAGACAATATTTTTTTGAAGGGTGTCATCTCTTTTTTCCAGTCTGTCCAGTCCTGACAGGTGTGTCATATTATTTAAAAATGGTTGTTTTTCCCATAACTGCAGATTATTAGTATTATTTTTCTAATCTGTTATACTATGAAATTGGAATAATTCTTCTTCACCTAAAACTTTGTTAAAAGAAATTCATTACAGTTTTATGAAAACAAATATTGGTCTTAATAGACTTTTTTTTAGCATGTTTGATATTAAGCAGTTAGTAGGTGTTTTCATCTGTTATTGTTCTACAATATATATATAAATTAGCTAGGTGCAGTTCTTCTCTCATATAAGGCCCTCCATAACACTGCTTCTTCATACATTTCTGCCCTAATAAACAAATACTCCCTTCGATCTTTACATTCTTCCCATGGGCTAAGGCTCTCCTCCTTACTTATCACCTTTTCCAGTCTACAAGATTTCACTCGGGCTGCCCCATATCTCTGGAATCTACTTCCACCAAACCTTCAGCTTTCACACTCCCTCCCAACATTCAAGAAAAATCTCAAAACCCACTTCTTCGAAGAAATGAAAAACAAAAATAGGCATTGTGAAAAAATAAATAAATCTGATTATGTAATGCTAGGACCAAACTCTGTGACATACCAATAATCCACAATATCACTTTAGCAGTCTCAATTAAAATATGCAATACAATTTATGCATTTTATCAGAAAGCTATTATGGTAGCAGAAAGTGTATAGAGAAGGGCAGAAATAATAATAAAAAAAAAGATTAAATAATTAGAGAAGGAGCTTAATCAAGTAAGGGTCCTTTACTAATCAGGGTCGGCTTGAAGTTTTTAGGTACTCCAGATGACTAATATGTTAGCTTGCTTGCTAACATATAATAGAAACAGCTTGAGGCTGCCCTATCAGCTCTGTACCCTAAGTGTTTTAGCACAATTTTGCTGTTTTTTGCATGTGTGTTCTTTTATTTAATTTGATTTGTTTTCAAAACTCTTATCAATATGTACAGTAACAGATTTGTGACACGAGACACCGAAAAAGCCATGGAGGAGCCGGGTCCCCTCAAAAGGTCTCGTTGTACCCAACATGATCTTATAGCACAATTTGGCCCCTTTCACTTTTTTGTTTTCTTCACAGTGGAGCCCCTGACCTCTGGGCTTGAATTAAAAAAAACTGTCTAATTGGCCATAAATAGACAATTTCTGATAGAGAGCTTATTTATTCCCAAGCGGCCACTGTATTTTCTGTCTTAACGACCTGTTTATTTAGACCCTTACTGCTTGCTAATAATGAGTGTATTCTATACTATATTTTTAAATTAATTTTGTCACAATTATTATTATTCTAATGGGCTATTATTAAGTTGGGTGAACAGAATATTAGAGCAGTTAATACTGGCTACTTTTTTATACATACAAACAGGCCATACAAATCTCATTCTAGATATGTTTAAGCACATTTAAATATATATATGCTAAAGCTAAAGAAAACTAAAGCAAACCCAGCACATGGGCAAAGAGGTAAAAACAGGAGAGACTAAGTGGGTCAAACAATTGATTTGTCATCAAATTATTTTTGGATGTTTAGACAGGTCATTGAATCAAGTCTAACACCCTAAAAAACTATTGAATATGCTGATAACTTTAGTTTGTTCTTACCAGTCTTCCAATTGCTCGTATCAAAATAGGTCGCTGCAAAAGATGAAAGATGAAATTATTTGTTGTTGCCAATAAATGATTTATACTATTTAGATTTGGTATTTAGGCAAACTTACCATTAAGCCACATTTCGGAGTACTTGTGAATTCTAGTTTAAGAGCAATCTGTAAAATGGAAAAAGTAATATAGGAATCAAGAGTGCTTTCTAATTCAATTACACGTCAGTTCTGCTTTTTGTAGATGTTGAAAGCAATATATATTTGCTCCCCTTTGTTCTGGTTGCCTTTGTAATGGTGTCAGTTGAAATGAATAAAATTAATGATAGAAAATAAATTCATTTTGCCACCTTTTGCTACTTAGTTTCGTTGTGATAAATAAGTCCCTTAACTTAAAAACCTAATCGTGAAAAAAACATGGTCAATAGGTAATTTTAATAAATTAACAAAACTAAAAACTGTACTGACCACAGTTCCCCCTTTAAAGGGGTAATTAATTGTGGACAGGTGGAAGAGGACTTAAAGTGTTTGAATCACATAAAAAAGACATTTAAACTAAATCTTGTTGGGGTTGGCGCTTTTGCATTTATATTTGTGAAACTCACTGAATAATATGCTGTCAGATAAAGTTTTCTTTCAAGGTATAAATAGGTTTACTATTTCTTTTACCATTAATTTAAGTGCAGTTCTGATAAGGTTTTTAAGTGTGCCATCCACATCCTGTTGTAGTTCTTCCTATAAAACAGCAGAGCATGGTATGAGATATATAATATATTATTTTACACCTTATTTAACAAACAAGTGCATGCTTTGGATATGATTAGCTGTGCTAGACTCCTTTGCAGACTCTAGTATTTACATTCTAGAAGCCACACGCACACTCCTACTGCCTGAAACGAGAGCACATACTAAAATGTATACTAAAACTATAATTGGGATGGTGTGGGGGGACGTGGAGGAGGCATTGGTGGGACTAGGAGGGGCATCAGTTAAAATCCCATGGGGAAGTCATGCCTTGTTGACATCAGCTGCAACGGCGTTACCCATCATAGCCTACAATGGGTTTGATGAAATGCTACAGATAAATCTATGGTAAATAAATGAATAGCAATCCTCTCATGGGTTGTACTGGACAAATAAGAAACAAAACAGAAGTAGTGTCCCACATTAACTGAGTTCAAATGTATGTTTGGTTTCTGTGTAGGGATTGCTATTTAGATACATGTGACAGTCTCTGGCATTGACTCCATCCTGTAGTGTGTAATATCTCATAATAGCTCTCCCACCAGCATTTTAAAGCATCAAATGAAAAATAAAACCTTAGGGTTCCATAACAGCTGTTGTTCAGCAGCCTGGCATAGTTCACTCCTAATGCTTCCTCCTTCAAGTCCTGTATATCCACAGCTGTTGGAAAATGGATTTCCTGGCACCCAGTAGCAGGTGGCAAACAGTGAAGATCTCTATGTTGGTAGCTGCACAGCCCCACACAATAGAGTAACAAAAGGCCTGGAGGGCCCATTATAAGAGCTTGTCCTGGACCCCATTATGTTTTTAAGATGGTGTTAACTGGTGTTATTTTTAACACTGTAAAGTTATGAAATGCATGTTTACCAAAGTTGCATCGGATCCCAGCAGGTCTATGCGAGTGCAACCAGTAACATTCTGAAAAAAAACCATAAAGATCAAAGTTTAAATATATTTCATAGAGATCATTATTAAGAAGCAATTGCTGTATGAAGAGAGTCATATGGAAGAAAATAAATGTTCTGTCTATCTGATGTGTACATAATTACTCTAAATATGGAGTCTGTGGGGTAGCTGCACGTGTCAGCTTCTTGACTTTGCTTTTTACCTCAGTAAGTTTCTTGAAAGCTATCACATTTTGCATTAGAACATGGTAACTCAGCCATTGGCTTAGGTGACCCTTCACAGTGCAAACTGAAATCCCAGAGCTTGAATGACCATGTCTCCTGCAAACTAACAGTTTAGTGAACAATATACCAAAAGTTTTATCTGAGGCAATACATTCTGAAAAAGAACAATGATTATATGAGATATATATTACTGGGGATGCAATGTAGGAAGGTGTACAAATTGTCAACTAAAGAGCGTACGTTGAGTAAGGTAAACCGATATTGACAAATAGTACTTCAACCGTCATTGTCATAAAAAGCACATTTATTATTTGAGTGAAGTGAAGTGTTTACTTTTCATAGAGGTCAAGTAATACATTTCCTATTTCTACCAATCACATGTGTGCATTCCCTTAAGTGATTTTGATATAATATTTACAATCTGAATATTATTTAATGAAGGCACTAAGTCGAAACCGATAATAACCTTAATACTTTCTTGTCAAAGCCTACTTCTAAATACATTTTCTTGTATGTAAAAACGCAAGATTTCCTTAATGTTAAGTGGTTATTGACACTAGTGATTTTGGCATATTGCTGTGTTTGAATATGACTGCATTACTCCTTTATTACTAGATTTACCACCTACCTCAAGGTTTTCAATTGAGTTCACGAGATCTGCTTTGTCTTCTCCATCCTAATAAACAAACAAGAACCAAATGTAAAAGACCCAATAACACTATCGTGATATATTATACAGTGACCAAAAACGAAATGTTCTTCCTACCTTCGTTATATCATAGACACACAGGAAGTCTGCCAGAGCAATAATAGTTGATTGTAAATTTTCTGTCTACAATAAAATAGAGTACATATTGATTTTCTAGAGTATATGTTTGTTCAAGAAAAAAATAAGTCTTTGTTAAGAATCTTTTTTTAAATCGCATTTCTTGGTTAACTTCATTGTTGTGGCAAGGTGAGGGCTAACGTTTATATAAGTTGACGGCTGGGTTTTTTTGTTGTCACTAATGGGTTAATCCCTGGTTACACATGTGTTCTCAGCCAAATGAACACAACTGAGGGTTAAATTTGGTTCCGGAAGAAGCAGTCTTTCTGTGAGCTGTCATCTTTTGGGAAGAAAGTCTCCCAGTATAGTACTGTAATCTTCTGACCCTCTAGTTTTAAATTAATATTTCTTCTCTTTTCAAATAAACGTCCCTCATTATAAATTAGGTAAACTTTTGTTTTGTTTTGCTTTATGCTTAAATTGGCAATGTGTCCTCATGTAATCCAGTGTGTCCAAATAAAGGTTTAAAGTTACCGTAAAGACCACCTTGACTGTCTTCCAGTTAGTTGAGTGCTGTCACACCATATCATAGAGCTAAACTATATATGTGTACATGTCTGAAAATATACTTACCAATGCTTTCTGTAGGCAACGACCTTCATCTGGGCTGGAGCTCTCACTTTTACCATTTCTAATGCAATATGATGTGATGGGACCTAGAACATGGAGCGTTCAATTTCTATAGTTACTAGATTTATTAGGAACTACCCCCATTAAAATGTATAGTACCAGAGAGGTAAGCAATATTTTGCTCAGCCCTTTGATACTAGTAATGAGGTGATACGTTAAAAAAATAAGAAACAACCTCTGCTTTTGCAGTTGTAGTATATATATCATAAGTCGCCTTAATTCTAGGAAATATACAGTACATCTGAATAGTTACCCTAAAACATAATGTGAATACTCACAGAAACAATAGCTAGCCACTACTAGCAAAACAGCTACTCCAGCCTTCATTGTTGTAGTCCTCATGGAGCTCGTATTCACCTAAACACTTACACCTCTACATATCCTTGATCTCCAAGTCTTGATCTATTTATAAGCACACGAGTACGTGGGCTGATATGGTTCTAATTATGCATGCATGAAAGATTTGGGCAAATTATGAAATTCATCTGAATAGATTAGAACATTAGCCAAGCGAAAGTAAATTGAAGCTGATAATAATCGTAATCCTTATTTGTCATGGTGTTCCTTAGCATAGGATCATCACAAGTGGCCGATCACTTTATGTTTGATGTTCCTGTGAAGCAGAACAAATCAATCTTATCTTAAAGTTCACCAGAAACATTACAACTGATGAATTTGGGAAATATCAAATAATCACTGCAAGGTAATATTTGTCTGTCACACTATAGTAGCTCTTGCATGACTCTAAGTCATGTTATCTCTATCCAACTGGTAACATGATCACTGAGCACCTTGTCTCGCTGAATTGCAACACCCAGTTCTCCTGGGTAGTAAACATAGTCTATTCGCCATCACCAGCTGTTCAAAAAGGCCTTACCAATGCTTCTTAATTACCCCTGAGCTTTGTATTGTGTAGTAAAAGCAAAATAGGCAAGTTAAAATATGCTTTGATCTTTGTGTATGGTGGATCCAGCCACCCAGTACCAGCAATGATGCATGTTTGCCCTGTCTGTAGCCTACATAACTGATAAACATGGGTTATGGACCTCCAAATTCCTGTTTACATCACCCCTCTAGCAGAAGTGTTGGCAGAGAGCTATAACACAATAAAGGGGTTTATTCACTTGAGACTTGAAAAGATAGTTTCCTGGAGAGTTGTGGTTTCACTACCCTAAATTAACTATGAAGAGTCAACCCCAGAGATCTTCAGCTGCAGGAAGAGCTTGGTTGCCCCCGTATAATGTATAGTGAAATCAGAAGGATTCTTCAAAACGATATACCTCAGCAAAGTTTCCAGTGGATACATATTGTTATCTCTTTTTTGAATCATGAGAGTCTTAACTGCATCTTTTAGAACCAATCTAAAGTGTTCAGCCATGTTCTTATTAAGTGATGCTGTGGGCCATTTGGATTTATAAAAAAATTATAAGTTAATTTTGAATTGGTGCAACAAATAACCCCCACCTTATTTGGATCAATACTTTAGCTTCCAGGATGATCTCTGGAAGAATAGAATAGAATATAGACCTAGAATACATGGTTATTTGCTAGGGGTCTATATCTTTTCATTCGGTAGATCCTAATTATCACATTATAAAAAAAAAAAAATCGCTAAATAAATAACAAATCAACAAATAATAATTTAAAGGTCTGTAATTGTAAAGACTAGATTGTAACCACTTAAAAGGCTTCATAATTGTTGTACAACACTATCATCGGGCTAATAGCTTAAAATACCTTTTAGTCAGAATTCCTAGAGAGGAACAAAAACTATGATCTAAACTAATTTAGCGCAACATATAAGGTAAAATAAACACCCTACATATATGCTGAGTTCTGAACACAGATAATTCAACATTTTCGATGACAAATTAAAGTAACCAAATTACAATTAATAAATTACATTACGTTCATGTTGTTATTTCAATCAAGAGTGATACTTTTTCTGACATATTAATTATTCACTTTAGGCTATGTTTTTCATAAAGAAATTCTGGCCCTGTGGCCCATTAAAAAAAAAAAAGTTTTATTGATATAGTCCTAGAAAACAACTTGAAAACACAAGAACATTTTGTACTCTGTATTAATGTAATGAAAAAAAAATGTATGAATTTTGTCAGCTTTAAAGTTAGCTTTTGGCTTAAGACTATTTGAGGACAAATTTTTTGTGGACAAATAATACTTGAAACTGTGCTTCTATGTTTATTCATATTATTATAATGCTTTATATGGGTCTTAACAAAGGAGACGTTCAAAAAAGAAGTTGTGAGTAATAAATTAGAAGTACAAGCTCCATAAAGAGATCGGATAACAGAAGTAAATGCAACAAAGGAGATTTCATTTGTCACCACATGTGTATAGTATGAGACTTCTTTATTTATCTTTTTCTGTGCTTGCCACTGTAATTTGACATTTAATAAACTGGGGTATGCAATATTTAATTTAAATCTCAGTCATCTTTATTTCACATCACCATAAAAAATAAACATATACCGTAATCACTGTTATTTATAATTTAGCAGACAAAACAAAAAATAGAATGGCCAAATATTGGATGACTGTTTAATTTGTAGACTCAGTCTTTGAGATAATAATTTTGACAAACAATTTCAAGAAATTGAGATCAATTGAGAGTATGTACCCAGTAGCATTACTAGAGCCAATACTTACCTCCTTCCCCACAAGAGCACGTCGGTTGTGTCCCTGCCTAAAAAACTAGGTAAGATCCTAAGCAGTGTACCAGACCATTAGCGAGATGCTTCACAGATAACCATGGTAACCACTAGGTAAATTTACAAACGTAATGTTATATCTCTGTTAGTGCTAGCCCACTACTACTACAAGCACCATACTCAAATACAGGCAATTAAAAAAAGTATGTAAAATTGTGGGTCAGACACCGTTACATAGGTTAATTCATATAGCTGTTGCCAAAGAATAAAAACAGCTGTTGCTGATGGGTCTCTGGTTGGGCATCAGTGGAAAAGATTCTGGTGGATTAACATCTGAAATTGTACTGCTGGTGTTCCTCCTCCATCTCCCCTTTGTTTCAAGGCACTTGATTGTAGGCATGGACAAAGAAAGTTTAGCGAAACTGGATTTATTTAAACGGTCACTTCATAACAATGCAAAAATAAATTTGATGTTCACAAGAAGGACTTGTAGGGGAAATCTTCAACTCAAAAAATGGTAGGTATTGGGTAACAAAGGCCATATATTAATAGTAGAGGAGCCAATATTTCATTGGAAACAAAAGGTTAGAGCCTTGCCCTCTAGGTATACATTAATTCAAAGTTCCCTTTGGTCCTGCCCTTTTCAACACTTCTCTGGGTCACTGAAGTGTGTGTACATGGAAGTGGTTGATAATACTTGTTGTCAGAAATTACCATTAGGACCACTCAGAATGACAGAGGTCCTGTTGAATTGTTCTTTTCTACTGGTGTAGCCAATTAGCACAGCTCTAGCTTTTCATGATTGGTCTTCTCAGTATCTTTCTTATTGGATCACCCACGGCTCTTAAAATAGCAGCTCTTTTGGGTTTCTATAGGACCAAATTAAAGACCCAGTCTATCTATGATTCTGCCGTTGTTTCTTTGCACTTTTACCTTGGTTAAGGTTTCACTGCTTTCTCGTTGGAAGCTCCTGTATTTGCGGTTCCCGTTTGATCTTGATTGGGGTTTTCCTCCTCATTTGGCTACAATGCTATCATTCCTACAGTGGCACACACATGATACTTGTGTTGTGTGGTCTCTACGTTGTATTTGTACAAACCGTCTTTTAAAACACCCTGCCTTTGTTTAATACATTTGTAGGTTTCAGCAAACATGTTCCTGCGCCCTCTTTATGAGATATATAGTTGCAATGGTAGAAAAATTGCACTGTATTTGCAGTAAGTCCTGTGGGGAGCAAAATTGTATCAAACTCTTTATTAAGAATGAAAATGATTGACTGCTTTGTTGTTCATACCACATCTGACATACCTAATGCAAGGCCTAAATTGTTATCTATATCTAGTAAAGCATGTGTATGCCAGGAAAGGGCATTGTGATCTACTTAGTCAGAAGACAACGCTGTCTTCAAATGTTACCAATATTGGAACAAAAACAGCAAACCTTGTAAGCAGATATAGGTCCTATTTAACACAATAAGACCTAATTAGTAGCAGGAGGATATAGTACATTTTGCCAGTATCCTTCCGGATGTGTGATTCCTTAGATAAAGACACAATGAAAGATTCTCCAAAGAATTTTGTAATAAACCTGCAACATTTCCCTGACATATCGCCACTGGCCCAAAAACAGCAGATAATTCCTTTTGAAGGCAACATGATTTAACATGGTGGTCTTCCTTCTGCCACACTGTTGCAAGTCAGGAAGCGGTTGCAATATAAAAAAAACAAAAACACTTGTGGTACCAAAAATAATGTTGTCAAGCAGAGAAGATTATGTACTTGCTATATGGTTGAACACCATTTATACAATCTTTGGGACTATATCCCTAGGCACTACCCACGTTATATAGTCTACGTCACTTGAATCCTGAAACCCAGACAGCCAAAGCTGGAACAACTTAAAGGCGGTCTCCTCCAGGACTAGGAAAGGCAGCAGCAATACTAAATGTTTAATGGAAGAAATAAGACATGTACAGTTGAGGCCGAATGTTTACATACACCTAGGCTAAAGCCATTCAAATTCAAGTTTTCACTACTCCACAAGTTAACTAGATTTTAATTTTTTTTTGTAGGTTCATTCGTTTTCGGACAATTAATTTAATTCCCTACCCTTTTGGTTCAGACAAATTCGGAAATGAAAAATTTGTTGTCATTCACCTTGCGCTCTCACACTCTCTCAATCTCTCATGTTTTCTCATACTCTTATTCGCTCTCTTTCAAAGTGTCCCTACCTCCTTTGCTGGCTGCTTCTGTGTTCCACCCTCGTTTCCTCCAGCTCCACTTCTTGCCTTGCCTCTTCTTGTTTTTCTATCCTCTTGACCCTTGACCCTATACAATGCGTTGATATTTCCTTAAATAAAACACACAAACAATAAATGACACCAGCCCGACTTGGATTTTGAAATGGCCACGGCATTTATTTACCTAAATGCCACAATGTACTTTATTGAGCAAACAAAAAAAATAAGCAGGTAAATGTCAATAGTTCACCTAACCACCTAAGCTGTAGGGTCCCATCATACTACTATAAACATTGCAACATGTGTATCAGCGTCAGACCACCCGCCAGGTACTGCTAGTAGATACACAGCGGGTCGGGTTAAGCCGTGTCACCTACTGACGTCATAATAAAACCACTTTTAACTCTAACATCTAGCCAAGATCCAGATATTAACCGCTTGTGGGTTTCTCACCTAGCGCTTATATGGGTCCCTTCAGAGCCCGGAAACCTTCAACACTTCCAAACAGGGCGGGCAGCGGGAATCATCATACAGCAGGTAAGCACACTCCTTAGTCGTTGTGAAGCAGATGTCCCTTAGTGCTACCCCTCTTAAATAGCAACTTTTCCCGCTATCTAGCCAGATCCACCCCCCCCCCCTTTATCCCCTTAGTACCCGGGGTCACCCCACAGAGCATTAACCCAAACATCCTGCTCCTGCTGGCCATTAACTACACATAAAAGAAAGGGGGGGGGCAGTGACAAGAGCACCTTAATTAATACAGACAGGGTCATATAACCCCTTCTGCTAATTGCTCCAGGGGTCCCTTTCTTTGTCCAATTCTCCCCACTACCCACTCCATTAACAAGGCCTAGACTAAGAATAATGAAAACAGCTTTGTGGAGAAGAGTTCCTGCATGATATGCAAATATGAAAACCATGTGATCATGGAGGCTCAGCACAAATTAACTCCCAGACTTTGTTCTGAAAGATTCAACTGATCCCAAAGGCAACAACAAACGAGCAGTGAAATGAGGCATCAGGTACCAAAGTATCTACATCCACTATTAAGAGAGTCCTACATCCCCATGGCCTGAAAGGAAGAAGGCCCTACTCAAAGACCGGCATAGAAAAGCCAGAATTAAGTTTGCAGGCGATCCCAAGGATGAAAACATAGCCCCTTGGATGAGTGTTCTTTGGTCAGGTAAAACTAAAACGTAACTGTTTTGCAATAATCACCAGCTCTATGTATGGAGAAAAAATGAGTAAGGCTTTTTTATCAAAAGAGCACCATCTAAACTGTGAGCATCCCAGCTATGGGATGGGGGGGGTGTTGGAAAAGGGACAAGTGCACTTCAGAAAATAGGTGGAATCACGAGGAAACAAGACTAGTAATACTGAAACAACACCTCAAGACATCAGCTAGAAAGTTAAAAATTGGTCGCAGTGGGGTCTTCCAGCAGGACAAGGATCTTAAGCATAGCTCCAAGGTTGTAACACAACATGAAAGTATTTGAGTGGCCATCACAAAGCCCTGACCTGAATCCCATAAAACGTTACACCATTTCTGTCAGGAGGAGTAGGCAACAATTTCATCTAAGTATTGTGAGAAGCATGTGGAGAATACCTTAAGCATTTGATTCAATGTCAACAAATACTAATAAAGTGTATGTAAACATTTGACCCACTGGAATTTTGAATTCAAGCTGAAAGAATTCTGTCTGTAATCGATTGTTTTAAAATTACCTCTGATATGAACATCATGCCTTAATTGATTTCCCAAAAGCATTGTATGGTAACATAAGATGAGCGGAGATGTGAAAACTTGAGTTTGAATGTCTTTAACCTACGTGTTTGTAAACCTTAGACCTCAACTGTAGCATTAGGCAACCCTATATCCAAATTATCCTATTCAAACATTCATACTGATTATTAATCTTATAACTGATATATCTCCAAAAATGAATCCAGCCAATGTCTTTGATATTCTGCATGGGAACTGTTTGATACATAAATCAGTCCAGTGTCCTTAGTAAATAGCATAGCAGTGTACACAGGTTATTCTTGCCTGGCACCAGGATTATAGAAACATCTTTGATCTCTCATAGGAATGTAACTTCTCACATTGGAACCTAGACAAGCTCAGTTCTCTTTGAAATTGAATGCAGTTCCTGCCTTTAGTAAATGTTCTTCATTTAGTTGGCGTTGTACTTGTTTATGGGCAAAATACATGTTCTTTTATTAGATGTGTAGCTTACTTTTGAAGCAAAACACTGTATAAGACACATTATTTTAAATATCATATTTATGTCACCTTACTTATGAAAATACAAAGAGACTCACCTATTAAGCACTGGGAAATACTTATTAGTTTTATTAGCTTTCATTTAAAGATACAATCCAGCAATCATATGCACATTAATGCATTTGATAGCTTAGACTTACATTATAATCAATACTTTTTTAGATTCATTTTGTTTTTTTGTGCGTGAATTTCATATCGCTGTTATTCAAATTCAAATATTCATGTGTATATGTGTGTATTGTCTAAATGTCTATGTATATACAGAAAAATGTATATGGACCCCTGGCACTCTGAGGATTAAGCCATGTTAAATGTCTCTCTCTCAAAAAAAACTATTTGCATTCAATATCAAAAGACTAAATAGTTCAATCAGTTGCATATAATGGACAACTGTAGCAGGATGCTCCGAAATAGAAAAAAATATTTGAGCATCAAATGCAATGACAAATGGTTTCCGTGTTATAATCAAATTAATAGCTTCTTTCACTCCTTAAGGTACTTTTTAATTATTTATGACCACATTTAATCACAGGGTATGGGTGGTGCTAAAGGCACATAAGCTCGCAGTGCTTTGAGTGCTCACTCAAGAAAATCCAACATCATCTGAGCCTGTACCGCATGATATGAGTACTTGTTAAGGGGCAGAAGCTTACTGTGCATCTGTCTCCAGTTAACTAGCAATAAATTAAACCAACTTTATCCAGAACACAATAGCTGTTTTAACCTTTCATTAGTATTTTGGTGATAATAGTGGGTTATGGAAGTCTTCACTCAGCAGTTGCTGATTACAACCCCCAAGGTGCTCCCTCTGCTCTCTTTTGCACATAGCAAATAAATTTGGATAAGCGTAGTGTACTGGCCCCCTTAATGGGACAAAGCTAGTATCTGGACTGCGGGACTGTCTATGGCTTTTCTCAGAAATTAAGACGCAGTCACTAATATTGATTTAATGTTTTACTTCGGCTATGGATAAATAATTGGCCGCTGTGGGCAGTTACATAACACATCATGACACATATTTCACAACCCTAAATATCAACATTGCAGCAACAATACATTTGATAGAATATATTCCTGTAAATTATCTGTCTCACATACGAATTGCGCATCCCTGCTCCAAACGCGAAAGAAAGGTGTTTGAAAACAATCGTTTCCACGTGTGGCCTTCAGGGGCATATGGTTAGTTTGTGGGAAGGAATATTGTGTTGCTGAGTGCATTTCGGGAACAAATGACAAACAGGGAAAAGTATGGCAGTGGTGGGATTAGAACCCATACCTCCGAAGAGACTGGAACCTTAATCCAGCACTTGGATTGGCACTTGGATAGACCGCTTGGCCACGCTACCAAATTATACCAGGGGGGTTATTGTTGCCTCACTCCCCAAGGGATTTTACTCACGCTACCAGTTAAAAACCTACCACACACAAGTGAGAAGCTACCAATAATTTGTGCAGTGAAGCAAATAGAGCCCAGATTGAGACAAAGTCTGCTCAAGATTTACCCCTTGACGACAACTGACATGTCTGCCACGTCATGTGGTTAAATAGGTTTAGAGGGGGGCGTGGTTGGCGCTTGAAGAACATGGTCGCATAACATCACCGCTCCGAGGAATTTCCTGATTTTCCACGATATTCGGGTGCCAAAAAATGATCATGGGCAAGACACACAAGACGTCTTCGACGCCTAAGCCCACCGGGCACCGTGAGAAACCTCCTCCGGCCTCGGTGAGGGCTTATTTCCACAATTTTGCAGATCAAGAACCAGAGAAGCCGCGTGCTAAGATGGCGTCGCCACCACCAAGTCCACGCAGCACCCGCTCTGACTCACCTTCTCTAGCAGGATCTCTGGCTCCTTCACTACCACAACATGACCAGGCATGGCAAGATGCGATAAAAGACTTACCCACTAAGAAGGAAATGGCTGGGCTGATCCATTCTGCCTTGTCAGGCCTCCGGGAAGACCTGAAAGAAATCAAACATAATCTCTCTCATCTTGTTGACCGTGTGGCCTCCCTGGAGGATAATCAGACCAAGATCTCCGCTACAGTCGACGGCCTTACTACCCAATATTCCACACACCAAGGTATGCTCTCTCGCCTACTGCGACAGGTGGAGGACTTGGACAATAGGGGCCGTAGGTCCAACCTGCGTGTGAGAGGCCTACCCGAAACCATTCCTGCCGAGAATTTGCCCTCCACCCTTCAGACCCTGTTCAACAATGTTCTCGATGTGCCCGAGGATACTTTCTATATACTATATCTTTGATAGAGCCCATAAGGCTCTACTCCCGAGGGGCCCGGAAGACATGCCACCGTGGGATGTTATTTGTTGTCTGCATGAGTACCGGGTGAAAGATCAAATAATGCGACAGTCCCGGGCTAAAAGGGACATCACTTTCCACGCCGATAAAATCAGTATCTTCCAGGACCTCTCGCCGATCACCCTCCAAACACGAATACTGCTACGTCCCCTCACTGCAGCTCTACGTGAAGCGGGGATCCCTTATCAATGGGGGTTCCCATTTTCTTTGATCGCCCGGATCGGTAATCAGACTCATATAATGCGACAACCGCCTGACCTCCAAGGATTCATGTCGGCGTTGGACCTTCCCCCGGTCTCCGTACCGGAATGGATGGACTCTCCGCTACCAGCATTCCTCCATGCAGATCTCCTCTAGAGCAGTGATGTTTTGGGCAACACAGACTTTCAACTCCCTCCAAAGGTTTTCAATGGGGTTGAGATCTGGAGACTGGCTAGGCCACTGCAGGACCTTGGAATGCTTCTTACGAAGCCACTCCTTCGTTGCCCGAGCGGTGTGTTTGGGATCATTGTCACGGTGAAAGACCCAGCCACGTTTCATCTTCAATGACCTTGCTGATGGAAGGAGGTTTTCACTCACGATACATGGCCCCATTCATTCTTTCCTTTATACAGATCAGTCGTCCTGGTCCCTTTGCAGAAAAACAGCCCCAAAGCATGATGTTTCTGCCCCCATGCTTCACCGTAGCATTCTTTCTCCTCCAAACACAACGAGTTGAGTTTCTACCAAAAAGTTCTACCTTGGTTTCATCTGACCATATGACATTTGCCCAATCCTCTTCTGGATCATCCAAATGCTCTCTAGCAAACTTCAGACATGTACTGGCTTAAGCAGAGGGACACGTCTGGCACTGCATGATTTGAGTCCCTGGCGGCGTAGTGTGTTACTGATGGTAGCCTTTGTTACTTTGTTCCCAGCTCTCTGCAGGTCATTCACTAGGTCCTCCCATGTGGTTCTGGGATTTTTGCTCACCGTTCTTGTGATCATTTTGATACCACGGGGTGAGATCTTGCGTGGAGCCCCAGATCGAGGGAGATTATCAGTGGTCCTGTATGTCTTCCATTTTCAAATAATTGCTCCCACAGTGGATTTCTTCACACCAAGCTGCTTGCCTATTGCAGATTCAGTCTTCCCAGCCTGGCGCAGGTCTACAATTTTGTTTCTGATGTCCTTCGACAGCTCTTTGGTCTTGGCCATAGTGGGGTTTGGAGTGTGACTGTTTGAGGTTGTGGACAGGTGTCTTTTATACTGATAACAAGTTCAAACAGGTGTCATTAATACAGGTAACGAGTGAAGGACAGAGGAGACTCTTAAAGAAGTTACAGGTCTGTGAGAGCCAGATATCTTGCTTGTTTGTAGGTGACCAAATCAGGGGCGTACCTAGAATATTTGGCACCTGGGGCGGATCCTGTATATCACTATATACATATATATATATATCATATATAATATATATATATATTATATATCATATATAATATATGATTTTTAACAGCAATCACATTCCTATCATGCCCAGGCATACCCAGATTCCAGGATGTACTTGCAGACTTGGCATGATAGGAGTATGATTGCCCTATCTACCCCTTCTCATTCCCTTCTGCCCTATCTACCCCGTCTCACTCCCTTCTCCCTATCTACCCTCTCCCTCTTTGAAGTTCACTTACCTTTCAGGAGTCCTGCGGTGGGGGTGCAAGGCCTCTGTCTCCCAGCTCTGCCAATGTATGGAACAGTATAGAGTGATGGGAGTTATGATGTACTTTAGAGCATAATTATATAATGAAAAATACATTGGAAATGGTACAGCATAACACCCATCACTCTCACACACACTTACCAATCCACACATACACTAATCCACACATACAC
>VKOC01023324.1:0-26343 GCA_009364415.1 Spea multiplicata
TGTGTGGATTGTTGGGTATGTGTGTGGATGGGTATGTGTGTGGATGTTGATGGGTATGTGTGTGGATTGGTATATGTGTGAGAGTGATGGGTGTTATGCTGTACCCTTTCCAATGTCTTTTTCATGATCTAATTATGCTCAAAAAGTACATCATAACTCCCATCACTCTATACTGTTCCATACAGTGGCAGAGCTGGGAAGCAGAGGCCTTGCACCCCCACCGCAGGACTCCTGAAAGGTAAGTGAACTTCAAAGAGGGAGAGGGTAGATAGTTAGGAGGGGGTAAATAGGGAGAAGGGAGTGAGACAGGGGAAAGGGGGTAGATAGGGAGAAGGGAGTGAGAAGGGGTGGATAGGGGAGAAGGGAGGGAGAAGGGGTAGATAGGGCAATCATACTCCTATCATGCCAAGTCTGCGAGTACATCCTGGAATCTGGATATGCCTGGGCATGATAGGAATGTGATTGCTGTTCCGGCGCTCAGCTGTGAAGCGCGCACCACGGGAAGACGGACGCCTCCCGCTCCCACTGCAGGACTCAACAAGGTAAGTAAGGGGAAGGGGCAGAGGTGGTAGATAGTGATACAGGGGGATAGATAGTGAGAAAGGGGAGTTTTGTTACAAGTTTTTATTCCTTTTTTGGGATGGGGGGGCGCCAGAGGAGTAGTCCGCACAGGGCGCCAGAACACCTAAGGCCGGCTCTGTTCCTTGACCTTAATTATGGAATGAAGGATTTGCTGAACATGCAGTCTATAGATAGGATGGTAACTTGTTAATGCAGGGTATAGTTGTAACTGTAAAAGGACATTACAGTAGGCTTACAGTGACCACCTAAAATAGTGTTTAGACGTAAAGACCTAAGTGAGCTGTTTACCCAATTAGGTGAAGACCAATAGACTGACATCACTATCCAAGGCACATATAAGCTAGGCCTGTGTAAGACATGGAGGGCATGGGAAGAGAGGTCGAGTGAAGATGTACTTCTTGCCATCCACGGACTCTTCTCGTCCCAGCACTCCCTCCCTCCATCCTCAGGAATGCGTAGGACAGATGTCATGAACTAAATTCCTCTCGAAGGATTTGTAAGACTTGTTTCGTATTATTTTTGTTATCTACTTTTTATATTCTTCGTCTATTTTTGTTCGTATTAAATGTTTCACCTTTGTTTGCATCCAAGTGACTCTGCCTATTTTTGACGCACATACATATTTATGTGTTGTTCCCGATCGAAGTTTGTATTGGCCCTATATATATATATATCTCTATATTTTTTTTTCTTACACTATACAACATGGAGAAATAGAAATGCTTGCTCATCTTATACCGCATTGCCTTCCTGTTAGAGAAATCCCTCTTTTTCTCAGAGATATGACCCCTAGTACTATATTTTGCCTTTAGGTTTTTATGTCAGAAGTTCTTATTTTACATTTCTTGACACTGGAATGTAACTGCAACACCTTTCGACCATTCCTCTAATTTACTTAAATCGTTAGTAATTTGGCTTATTCCACCAGGATGTTGCAAGCTTTTGTATTATTTGTAAAAATCGAATTTTGAGAGATTTCATGATATCACTAATGATATCACTAATCAAAATAATAAAAACAATCCCACGAGGTAACCCGCAAGACTTTCCTCTGAAAATTCACCATTATCTGCAATCTTTTGTCTTGAGTCGCTAACTCACTGCCTCATACAATGGGGTTAGCTATACCATTAAACAATAATGGATCAGAAGTTGGCTACTCCTTCCTTGACCATCTCAAGTAAAAGGACAAGTAAACTGACAGCAGCATCACACATTTCTTTGCAATTTGACAAATAATGGACAGCAGGAAAGCCGATGCATAAATAAATCATCCACACAGTGGATATTTGATGGACCTTACTCTTCACTTACTATTCACTCAAGAAATTAGCTAAAAGCCTCAAAGCAAGATCATCCTCCTACTTCCATCCAAGGGGTTGGAAACCAGAAATAACCTGAATGCTGATTCAATGTCATCAGTGTACCCTTTCAAACCTGCATACCCTAGGAAAGGGGCATCCCCCGACATTGAGGTGCAACCCGCCTGAGGACCATGTGGACGTATATATACACCACCTGTGTTAAAATGTTTCAGGCTATCCTGAGCACAATACTACTTGCTGGTGCTCAGTGGCAGAGGCTGTCTTGGAGCAGCCCAGAACTTCCCCTGCTGATGATCGCTCCATGATAGGGATTGTGCACAGACGCCTGACGCTCCCACCACTGCAGACGGGGCAGCGCTGAGGCAGGCAGAGGGAGCAGAGGAGACAGAAGGGGGCGCCGAGCGGTTGCTGAAAACGACCGCTCTGCACCCCTTGGGCCTCCCTGACTGACAGAACTCCAGGGCCCGGTCGCAGTCGCGACCCCTGCAACCCCCGGTATTTCCGCCACCGGTCCCGGCTGCCTCCACTGAAACGAGAAACTGATTAAAACTAAACTAAATCCATGAAATCCAGTTCTCGCTTTCAGGGTGACAGTCCTCAAGTTCAAACAGTATAACTCAATCTAAATTCAGCCAGATAGATCCTCACTTGCCATCCTATATTTAAAGACACTGAGGCTGGAGGCACGACTTCTATGATGCCTTTTATATTAATGGACAGACTCTCAGGATACAAGTAACATTTTAAAATAACCTTAACAGTAACTGCTCCCGGCCTGTACCGATCGATATGTGAACGTATTTGTGAGTATGGCTAAATGTATTTCTGCTTTCTTGAGGATGTTTGTATGATCGGTGAATGTGTGCGTATATATGACACTGTGTATGTAGGCAGTTCCATAAATTACTATATGTCGGTATATAAAGCCCACCTTAGGTGAGTGAAGGAGAAAGAATGACATGGAAGAGATAACTGATAAATGATAGGAAAATAAAATATAATATATAATATATATGATAAATATAATATATATATTATTATATATATATATATATATAATATATATATATAGAAATAATATAATAAAATATAATATAGAAAATATAAATATAATATAATTACAAAAGCTTAGGTATAGAATTTAAAAACTACCTGCCGGGGACTACAATTCCCACAATGCTTTATTACACTTCTTTTTAGTTGTTAGGGAGTGAGGGAAGCACCAATAGCCGAGGCCACAGAGTTTAAATGTAACTCTATTATAGGTTTATTATGTGACCCACAGAGATTCTATCTGAATAGAACTGTAACGCTTTGTTTAATTACTGTGATTTGTATGTTACTTTTATCCCAGATTTCCATTTAAATTGTTGTGCATTACCTGTTGATTATTAGAATGTCATTATTATTTTTAGTAGTAGTAGATTCATTAATATTGTAAATCCCTTGAATCTGCGATTGAACAACCTGTTCTAACATTCCAACTTTGCCATTTAATACAATTTTGTGGCCACGTCCAGCGACATACATACTTTGCACGCTCCTCTAGACCAGACCTACGGCAGCGCACTCAGCCACTAAACCACTGTAAAAGGTGCGCCATGCCTTTATGACTCAGTTATGACATCATATCCCAGTGCTTTGTGTCTTATAGGCGCAAAGAGCCTTCAAATGCACTCTATCTATTATTTCAAGTCCAGACCTGTAAATTGTTTAAAATTATTGTATTGATTTGCGCCCAGTTGTTCTTAGATACCATGATTTAAGAACCTTTGAATTCTGTTTAGCTTTAACAAAAAAAAAAAAAAAAAAAAAACAACAAAATTGCATTTCCAAGTGGATTTTCATAAAGGTTATATTTGACAAAGAACATTTTGCTGTATATACTCTAGGCAACAAATAAGAATGGTTGGTAGTTTGACCTTATTTTTGGCAAGTGACAATAACGAGTGAACTATGAAATATTGCAGCAATACTGTTTGAGACTTTTTTTTTTTAAGGTTAATTTTACATTCTGAATCAAGTGACATTTATTGTTTTATATACACATGGCGTTAGTTTGGAAGCAGAATAAAAACAGGTTTTATGGACTATCCAAAATTAGTTTTTGTTTTTTTTTTTACAGCAGATTTATTGTTATCTTTTGAATCCTTGTGTTTGGAGCTCATAAAAATTATTGTAGCAGTAGTGGAATAGATCTTGGTGTATTTGTTATAGAATGTTTCTTGGAAATATATTTGTACAGACACAGCGCATAAAATATCTAATTTGCCAATATTGCCCTTTTTCAAATATCTTTTTTTTTTTTAATTTGATGGCCTATCACATTTCCCATAAATAATTTCCACAAAATTTGTAGATAGGGTTTTGAGGAGCGTTTCTAAAATGGAGAATGATTTGCAGGATAAAAATGAGTAAAGATTAAAGGAAAAAAGGGGAGAGGGGAAATGTGAATTTAATTACTTAAAGGACGAGAAATGTTAGAACAAGAGCTAGAGGGTCAGAGGTTTAGATGTAATGTAAATGGTAAAGGCTAATACAATGTGGAGATTTAAACAGGCATGGGCTATACCTAAAAGAGATCCCGAATCTAAAACAAGACCAAGGACTGATTAAGGTCTGGGGTCTTTACATCAGGAGAAAAAAGCAGAGTTGATGAGCTGAAAAGTACTTATCTGCAGGCAAAGTCTATGTTTCTATGTCTACATCAATTTGTAGGCTTAGGTAACCCAGGATATATTGTAAAGGGGCAATCGCTCTATTTTCATGTTATATGCTCAATGGAGTCCATTTTGCATGTACTTTAGTGCATTTTACTGCATGCAAATTGGTGTATCCATCTTAAGATGAGTTCAGGTCCTAACTAATTAACTATTGGACACACATCGGTAATAAACGTTAATGCTGTCTGGACTTTGCCTTGAACAGCTGGGTCTCTGGACAGCATTGGTAGTGTCCCCCAAATGTAGGAGTCTCATGGGCATACCTGGGAACTCAACGGGTTTCACCCGCCACCCACCATCAGTGAGTAGTCTTGGTGTCCCTCAAATGCAGGCTCTGCGGGTAGCTGGAGCTGAAAAGTTCCCTGGTGGTCTTCTCCCCACACACAGGCCGCTGCATCTGGCCTCTTTTATGTGTGGTACCAGGTTGGACATTGCAGAATTCTAGTCATGTTTAGCATTTCCCAGTTGCCAACTGCAAACCTCGCCCATGTAGTAAGCCTTCTCTGTAAAGGTATTTGTGCGCAAATTCTGATATTCTCCAGTAACTGACCTTGGCTAGGTTCTCAGGTTCTGCATGTACTTAGCTTGTGTTGACCCTTTGGTCTTTCTCCTGACGATGATTTAGTTTGGCCCTAAGCTTGTTTTATCTGAGGGAAGCAGCTTGGACGAAGTGCTGGCAATCAGGGTAACTGAAGGCTCAACTTAATGGATATATTAAGGCAGAAAACTTCCCTTCTAGGTATCCCCTAGTCGTCTTTGGCCAAAGGTTCAGTCATTGCCCTAGTAAACCTAACAAACTCAGATTAAATCACCAGATTAATTTATATAGTGCATATGTATATCATTTAATAATTTAATAAGTATATTTATTTGATACAAAGGCAACCATAATTCTGGTTGTAACATATTGGTACAATTTTCTGTGTCAACGTCAACTTGGAGATTGCCTCTAATCTTCTCATGGACATAGTGGTTTAAACATGGAAACGGTGTACTCCGAGGGGCATTCGAGCAGTTAGTGACTGTTAAGTGGATTAGTGGTTTCAGTATGATTCTAGTGTGCGATATTTATCTTCAGTAAGTGTCTAGATTTTTGAAGGGTTATTGAATCAAATCCAGTATTATGGGGAAAAATACTGGAAAAACTCCAAGTCTGCCATCTGCCATTTGTCCATAAACATTGTATATGAGGAAGAGTCTCAATGGAACGAAACTGAAAGGGTTGGATTCAGTTATTAAGACAAAGCCATGAAAAATAATTAAAGTAATTTATTTATCGTAATGAATAATATAATATATTAATAATAATATAATCTGGTGCAGATTTATTAACAAGTGCCCTGTATTTTTTATGTGAGGATTTATATGAGATTTATAATCTATAACTTCTACCAGCACTGAATCCACGCTAAATCCATTCTTAATAATTGAAAAAAAGAATTGAAATAAATTTAAAAAAAAAAACATTTGCCAGATTGATGCTTTGTTTTTCCATTCTGTACAACCATTATTTTCCTTTATAGATGTTATGTTTCCTTATTTTATAAAGAGGATTTGTCACATGGGATAACATCGTAACTGATTTCAGCCGCTCCTGTTTAGTCACGGTTACAGCGGCAAGAAAATGTAAATAAATCCTTCGGAATTACCTAGTTTCCTGCATTAATTGTTCATAAAATGTGATCTCATCTACAAGTATAGAACTCAATGTGCTTAATATAATAGCACACAAACAAGGATAGTCTTCCATGTCTTTAATGAACAAACCCATTAAACATTCACAGTGCTGGTGGGAAAAGTAAGTGAACCCTTGGATTTAATAACTGGTCCCAACTCCTTTGGCAGCAGTATCCTCACATAAGTGCTTGTGATAGCCGCAGATAAGACCAGGTCATTCCACAGTATCTCTAATGCGTTAAGGTCTGGGCTTTGAGTGGGTCACTCCAAAAGGCAGGTTTCTGGAGTGGATTTACTTTGATATTTAGGGTCATTGTCCTGCTCCATTACACAACTTCTGCAGAGCTGATATTACCTTGATAAACTTGGAAATGTATTGACCCCTCTATGACGACAAGTTTTCCAGGCCCTGTGACAGCAAAGCAACCATAAATCATGATGCTCCCTCCACCATACTTCACCATTAGGATGATGATATCATGTGGGTATAGAGTGCCACTTCCATGCCATATGTATTACTGCTTTTTCCCAGTCGCGGTGAGAAGCGTCAAGGTGTTCTTTGGCAAACTTCAGGTGAACAACGCAGTTCATTTGGAGAGCAGCGACTTCCTCTGTGGTGTCCTGCCATGAAATTCCTGCCTGTTCGAAGTTTGTATTATGTTAACCAGTTCCAATGATTCCTTAAACCTTTAGCTGTTACTCTAGGGTTCTAATTCACCTCATTATGCATTCTGCCCTTGGAATAATCTTTGCTGGGCGCTTCAAGGCAGCGTAGCCACAGTAGTAAATCGTCTCTATTCATAAACAATTCTCCGTGGACTAATGTATTCTTCTTATTATTATAATTATTTATTGTATTATATAGCGCCATCAAATTCTGTAGCGCTGTACAATTAATATATAAACTCTCCAGCTTTTATAAAAATCAGCAATTCGTGATTGTAGGTCCTCTTTTTTTTTTTTGAGGCATGGTTCACATCACAGATGCTTCTTGAAAACAACAAACTCAATATAAGTGTTTTCTTATGTCAAAGTAGCTCTAAAACATACCTCCAATCCCATTTCATAGATTGGACTCCAGTTTTGCCAACTCCTCGGCGTGCAGGCGCGATCCCAAACGAGCAGGAAGGACTACCCTGCTGACGTCGGTTCGCGGCGGAAGCGGAGCCGCGACACTGATGTGTCCGCACGGCTAGGCCGTAGTGACGGGCGAGCCGCCGAGATCGCCTAAGGGACGCGCCGCGGATACAGAGCCGCGACCCCGAGGTGCACGGATGGCGTCGGCGGCAGTGACAGAAACACAATTAATTAAACATTATTATATAAATTAGTAGAAAGGTAAGCTTAATATATATAAATATATATATATATATATATATATATATCTCTAGTGTTTTTAATGTCCCTGGTAGAATAACTAAACCCACCAATATGGGAGGTTTGGAAGAGCCAAATGAAAAGTCAAAATAACAGCTGTGACAAACTTCAGTGGGTTCCTCGTGCCCTGGCAAAGAACAGCAATAGATGAAAACATAGAAGGAACCAATGGAACAAGACTTGAGATAGAGAAATCCGGTGGATACCCGCACCTCACCGATATAGACGCTCCTGAAGTAGAAGCAGGAATCAATGGGTGTTATTTTTGCACAGCCGATAAAAAAAACCGCTGAAACAACACCATCCTACACCGGACAAACTTCCCACAAGCACGGCTGACCACTTTATCAAATGCCCTACAAGGTGGATTTAGTTAACCTAACAGGGGCATTAAAAAGACCCCAATGATTGTGCTATCATTAACGTAACGTGCATTTCATGTAAGAATGTCTATTTCCCATGATTCCCCAGTGATAATGTGTAATAGCATCTTCCCAACATTCCAGAAAGCAAGTAACATGCCTTTAAAGCTCTTCTTGTATTGCTTTAGCAGGCTGTGCACGAGCCTTAATACTTTTAATCAAGAGTATACAGGCCCCATACGATAATCGACTTATGCACACACCTTATATTCCCCAGGGAGCATCACTGTCCAGAACAGCAGCATAAAATAGCACTGGAGATCTCCCAGTTTGGCAAGATTGCAACATGTATTGTTTAACAGCACATAAAATTCATCATTTTTATAGTACTCAAGGCAGAGGTATTATTTGGGTTATATAGTCCTCAAGGCAGAGGTAATTTTTGGGTTATATAGTCCTCAAGGTATATAGTCCTCAAGGCAGAGGTATTATTTGGGTTATATAGGCCTCAAGGCAGGGGTATTATCTGGGATTAATGAAGCCCAATCTAATTAAGGCACTTTGAGCCCCGTAGCAATTACACACACAGAGCCCCCTCTCTGGAATTTCTGTAGTAACAATTAGATCCCCCCTTTTTTCTCTGTTCTCTGCATCTTGCAGCAAATAGAAATACACATACATGTACACATACATACATTTATGTATCCACACATACAGTATATACACACAGCACTTGCTGCATCCTCCATTTCCCTTCTGCATGCCCCTTGGGGTCTGCAGCTCCCACAGTGACCAACTGTCACGTCCTACCCAGGCTGCGGAGCTGCATATCTCGCTCTTGCTTCAGTTTCCCCGTTTTGCTTCGATCCATTCCTGGCTTTCCTTTTGCTCTGTTCTGATCTTCCATTCCTTGCTTCTGCTTCAGCTCTTTGCTCTTGCTTTGTTTCCTTTATAAGGTGCGTCCCTCCCGTGTGTTCTGTTTGTCTCAGTGTGCAGTCTAAAGGTATGTCTCAGTGCTATGTGTTTGGTTTACATGTTTGGATTTCATGTTTGGTTTGTTTCGTATCTTTGTCAGCAGGGATTAGCGTTAGGACCCACCGTCATTGGAGTATTTTGGCGTAGTGGTGGGCTAAGCATACTACGGCCATAAGATGTGACGGAATCTCCAATAGTTATCAAACAGTCCTAGCCTAGTTTATGTATTTGTGTATTAGTCTGTCCTGAATCCCCGGCAGCGAGGTGTCCTGTCTTTTTCCCTGTTGTGCCCTGTGTTATGTATATCTTGTCTGGTTATGTTTCGTGCTTGGCCTCCCTGTTTCTTGCTTGTTATGTGTCTGCTATATTTCTCTGCTTAGCTTTCATACTCCCAGCCTGCAGCATCCCGCTCATGAGTCTTGCATGATGTCTCATGCCTGTTCCAGGGTGCCTGCAGGATTTCACTTTGTTTCCTGTTGGACTTCATCAGGGCCCTGGTATGTGGCTGCCCTAGGTGCTCAACACCTGGGTGAGTGCGGTCGCCCTGCAACCAGGCCCTGTCCAACTCCACTACTGCACCGTAACTCCTGCACACAATCTTTGGGCACGCTGGGTCCTTTCAGTCATCAGCGTGGACCCAGTTCCTTACACCAACGATCCGATGGGATCAGAAAGTTGCGGGACCCCATCAGATCACTGCTTCGTGGATCTGGCGCAATTGCTCTATGTGCTCTGCTGTAAATCAGGCCCTGAAGGGGGCCACATGAAATGTAAAGGTCTTCTTAACTGATCTTCTATAGTCATTTGGGGGCCTGTGATGCCTGGCATGGCCCTTTAAATTATTCATACGTAATACCTAAGAATCTGCAGCATATAACATTAACTTCAAATTAAAAAAAAAAACAATGTTTTAAAAAGTACATACTGCCTTTATTCACTAGAGTGGTTATAAAAGATGTTTTTATTTATTATAACACATAATAACTCGGAATATCCTCTAAACTATTGTCACACAAATAAAAATACCAAGGAAAAAAAAATCATACTGCTTTAGAATAAAATAAATGTACAAATATTTGGATTGTGTATTTTTCCTTTGTTACAAAATTTTACAATAATTTAAGCCGACAATAAAACATATTACCATTGGCCTTTTGACAGGTGACCTTTTATTCTGTGAGTTTTAACAAAAAAATCAGGCTTTTTATTTCATACGCCGGAGTCTTGATATAAAAGCCTTCTTGCTAATGGTTGCCTTGTAAGTGATACTTTTGCCCTTTCAAAATTTCTTTGCATGGGAAGAAAATTCTCATTGCACTTATATTCTTTTTTTTTTTTTTTTTTTTTTTTTTTTTTTGAGAACTACCTGCTTTTATAAAATTATTTAAATATATTCTTTAAGCAAAAAAGGTCACTTGTAAAATGTCAAAATCATAGCTTGTTCTGAAAATACAGCCATAAATATGATTAAAATACGCTTAAAAATCTGGAAATTAGTGCATTTTGAGTTAACTCATTAAACAGTATATTTTAAAAATAATTGGCAATTTTTTTTTTTTTTTCATTTTAACCAATAAAGTTTTAATAAATTTAAGATAAATGTACTAAAATCTGTTTTTGTGTGTAACGATGGTTTTGGTTTCATTATTATTATTATAATATTATTATTCTATGTTTCAGTAATCTATCTTTTTCCATCCTATTTTAAAATTTATTTAGTTTGACACAATGTGCTGACATTTTACTTATAGATGGGGGGGGGGGGGGGTTTGGCGACCCTGTAACAGCACTACTCAATGGGCTGATTAAAATCGGGATCACCAATCTTCCCAACTGGCCCATTAACATTATGTAGGGCTATGCTGACGCCAGTAGAAAGGGCAGCGGCACGGAGAGGATAGCAGTGGGTACAGCCCTGGGTTATGCATAAGGCAGCTCCTAAGGTAAATCTGCCACGGTCCTTACAGGTCAGGTAATAAATAAAGCTACTATTGTGCTTTATCCAGTAAGTTCCTTCTCCTGGACAGGGCCACCCAAAACCAACAATATGCAGTTAGGAAAGCAGAGATCATTGACATTAGAGTTACATCCCAATCAATAAGTAAATTACCTGGGAACATGTAACACAGAAACAGAAAGTCAAGGTAGACAAGTCTGCCCATTTTTCCTGCTTTAAAAAAACTCAAACCTTAATCAGTCTTTGGTCTCATCTTAGATTTAGGATAGCTTTAAGCCTGTCCCATGCATGTTTATCCTGGTGAGCAACTAATGTTACCTGATAGCTTGAACTGATGCATTAAGAGTAAGAGTGCGTGGCCGCTGGTTACTCAACCTCAATGAATAACGAAATAGACTTTCAACTATACTGACTGTGATGTACACTGCACAGGATACAACAAATCATGATCTTGCAAAAAGACATTTCACTCACCTCTAACGAAAAGAGAAACATAGATTGAACTTTATGACTCCAGATAGATGTCTTAATTATTTCACTCTACTTCAGACTATAGTAAATAACAAAACAAGAAAGTAAAGCCATGCCAGCTGGGCTGGTACAAGTATGGCATAAGCCAAGATGGGGCATTGTGCCACCGCAGACATTGCTCGGAGACCTGCTCATGAGTTTAAGCTGGACTCATTGGCAAAAAAAGGAGGATAATCCTTTCGAGAGAAGGAGTTTGAGCATTCTCTTTTTATGGGACAGGGCAAAGCTATACAAGAAATGTAAGAAAAAATATTACTAAGCATTTTACAAAGACGGCCAGATATACCCATTTACCCATCTGCAGTTTCCTTTATAATTACAGTAATTTTTTTCAGTTCATTTTTGGCCTGTTTACATGCAACAAATTCCCTGCTCACTCAGTTTGGATGAAAATCGGAGGGGGCATTTTTAATTCGGAAACGAAATTCATTGTCCGGTGCCACATTAACTCTCACACTCTCGTTCACTCTCTCTCACGCACTCTGAATGTTTCCCTACCTTCTCTGCCGAACACTTCAACATCTTCTTGTTCATCATCTTCTATATTTCATCTTTTATCATGTGTCGTTGTCTGCATCTCCGCGGACGTAAACATGTGAACGTCCACCAAAATGGTTGCATTTAGAGAGTGCATGAGTGAAAGGGCTCATGAATTTTAGACAAATGTATTCTTGGTTTTGGTTACTGTCCATGGGGTTAAATCCAACAGACAAGCTACTGTGGCTCCAGTTGGCACTCTTGCTGGGTTACCTATTCCCACTGTACATGGGGACCCTGAACCTCCGCTATGCGGGAGTTTGGGTTCATAGCATTGGCATTGCCTCCACCTGACTGGGCATCAAGGACATGGATGGGTTTCCCAGGCTGGAACATAATACATTACTACAACATACAGTAATAACAGTAAAACATATGAGAATGTGTTAAAGAATAAATGGCAGATAATACAGTGGCTGACTAGACACACCAAAACCTGTCTACCCCGGCCCAACACCCACCCAAGCCACCTGTAGACCCATTTTCAGGCTTCACTCTAATGGCTGATGGGTGCCAGTTGGTGCACAGAAATTCTGGGGCTGTTTAAGGTAATGAACAATTTTAAAGCAACTATTACTGCAAACAACAGAGAGCACTGTGTAACTCTTTATTATTGTATGTGATCGACTGAACGCCCTATCAGCTCTCTGGAGGCTTCCAGCTCTGGGGTCTCCCCATGGGCTTAATTGGTCAATAGGTGACTGTGATCAGGTGCTAAAGCTCAAAAGTACCAGAGGTGAAACAGGAAAAATCTGGGGCTGTACAAATATTATCTTATATGCCTACACGTAAGAAAAACTTATGAAGAATTAAGAGGCACAAGTTTAACTACAAGAAATAAACATGTCTTTTCACAACTCTGCTGTCAATCAAACTGATTATTACTCTTAGATACAAGAGAAAATCAAAAGCAATGCTTCTTGTCAATAGTACAGATGAGACCAATTTCAGTGATCAACAAATTCTATTTACCTTTGATTAGAATGCTTGACAAAAGATTTTCCGTTTTCATTACACTTATATATAATGTGAATGGATAATACCGGTGATAGGATATGGCTGAATTAAATAAATTGTTCTCTACCTCTTCACTTATCTTTGCAGGTTTTACAATTACAAAGAAAGCTTAAGATAAAATATGAACAGTTGAAAACAAAACTTTTTTTCCCCGTAATTTTTTTTAAACTGTTATTAAAGGGGCTGTACTCTAAAAAAGAAAATGTGGTTATTAAATGTCAGCATATAATGTATGATCATTTTCTATGTATTCAGTGTCTACCTCTTATCTAGTTAATTGATCTCATGGACCTACATTCCATACCCAGGACTCCAATACCAAATCTCTTGTATTATATACAATCAACTATGCATGTTCCATATCATTTGTCATTTAACACAAGAAAGGTGGAAGATATCATTTCCAACTCTTCCACTGTTTCTCTGTCAAAGATAAGTCCTTGGGTGAAAGCAAATATAAAAGGTGCATGACAACAGGCTATTTATTATTTTTTGGCCATGTAGTCCATATAGTCCTTGTAGCATAGTGGGGCAATTGCCCCAGGCGGCACTTTGCCGTCCAAGCACTTTTTTTTTTTCTTCAAGCAGAGGAGAGAGAGGGGCGCCGAGTGGTTTTCGCTTACCAAGTTGTCAGTACCCGCTCGGCGCCCTCTCTCTCTCCCCTCTGCGAGCCCTCTAGCTCTGTCTTGGTGCCGGCTTGTAATGCTGAGCACCGGAATATGACGTCATTTCCGGCGCTCAGAAGTAAAGCAGCGCACACCGCGGCAGAGCAGGGAGACTCGCCGCAGGACTGCTGAAAGGTAAGTGAAGTACTAAGGGGGGTAGATAATGACCCCTGGCATCAGCGGGGGGGCTTTTCAACTTCGCCCCAGGCAACCGTGCTTATAGTCCATAAACGACTCTGGGTAGCTCAGTATTTGCAAGGAAAATGTTGATAATGGCGAACAAATGTGCATTTCTCATGATTTCCATTTTTATCAATCTCTTATGCTTATATCAAAAACTGTAAGCTGACAAAGAAAGCTAGAAATATTTTTATTAATGTATATGTTCTATTAAAAAGGAGTATTTCAAAGCAGGCATTTTTTGTCCTTGGCTTTTTTAAAAGTTTTTATTTAATATTGGGAGTAAAAGAAGGATGTGGTTATAAACTGGGAACAAAAAAACATACTTCTGCCTCCTTTGTCAAAGTAACATGATATTAAAGCTACCTGGTTAAAATCTGGCAGAAGTCGCAAATTGGAAATTCAAGGGATCGCGTCCCTGAGCGGAATATCAATGCATGCGTTTCTTGTGATTCTGCTGCGATTTTAAACCGCCGAGAGGCCGGATAATGCACGATTCATTAAAATTCAATAAACAAGCTCATTAAGCTTGTGAAATAATGCATACGACTCCATCAAAATCAATATATATATAAATAATACAAGAGTTGTCTCTAAAAAAAAAAAAAAATACAATTTTTTCAAATCACAGCACAAGCCCTCTTAACCTTTTTTAATGAAGAAGTAGACTGAATTAGCATAGCAATTTACAATAGGATGAAAAATAGTTATTTACCTCTCAAAAACTCTCAGTGAAATGTCTTTATTTTTTTACCTAGCTGTGAGATTGTGTTTTTCCATGGTTATTGATAAAAGTCTGTTTCTTCTACTTAATTTACATTTTTAATTGCCTTGAATGACAGACACTTTCGCCAACAGCGGTAGCCATCCGGGTACCAGGCCTGTCTCTGCTTAAAACGATGGCGTTTACGAATTTGCAGCCTAACTTGCTGTCAAGAAACTAACATATATGTAACAAAATACCGAGGTATGATTTAATTATCACGAAAACAAATACAAAACAAATAAATACGAATTAATGCAATACCAGAAATAAGAGACTCAAAAATGGCTGCTAATATCATATTTAGGCCTGGGGCGATATAATTCTTCTCTCTTTGTATACTGCAGCAGCAAACTGGCATGAATTTTAGACTAGTGTCTAATTTGAAAGTACACTAATACCAGCAAGTCAAACTCAACTCACATACAGTCGTAGCTACTCAGATTCCCTAACGCCAATTACAAATACAAGTTGGTCACACATCTTATCATGCATCCCCATAAATTTAAACAGCCTGCCGATGCCATCTTTGTCCCCAAACAGCTTATCATTGCCCTCAAACAGCTTATCATTGCCCTCAAACAGCTTATCATTGCCCTCAAACAGCTTGTCAGTGCCCCCAAACAACCTGCCTGTACCCCAGCCCAAACCACTTACCTGCAGAAGTGGCGTGTCTCTCTTCCTCCGTGCAGACTGATCCAGCATGCAGGGAGTGAGTGTGAGAAATCATACAATGTGTTGATCGCTACACTCTCTATGTGGCTAAATGTGGGTATTACACGTACCTAGCAGCTTTAAAGAGACAGACAAGTGGGTGCCTGGTCCCCCTAGAGTGATTGGTATGCTCCTGTGTGAGAGAACCAAAAGGACCGGAAACAAAATTCACTGTCCAAAACAAATGGACCATTTGCACCAGTCTATCACAGATACACGTTACTGTGCTTTTAAAAAAGCAAACACTTTATCTCACGTTCACGGGGTCATGTGACATCACGTGGCCACTCACAAGTGTGAGCTACTGCCCATAAGCCTAGATCACCGCGGTAGCAGTACATGCTTAATGCCTGGGTCCCCATGCCCTTCCCATCATCCTACATCATGTCCATCCCATTGCTCGATCCATCGCTATACCCATCACTTAAGATCTTCCTATATGCACACCTTATGAGTGCAGGGGACAAGCCTAGGGTTAGAGGAGCCTGAGTGAAGTATTTCTTCAGGGCCCCCCATAGCTAACATGCATACATACTAACATGCAAACTCACTGCTAACATATACCACTCACACTAACACTTTGCACATAAACTCTAATGTAACAGTAACATTTACACACACAGTAAAATACTAGCATACTTAAACACACATACAGTAACATACACACACATATAGTAACATACCTACACACAATATCATACTTACACAACCACAGTACCATATTTACCCACATATACTGGCATGCATACATTTCACACACACACACACACACACACTAACATACACACATAAAGTAACATAATTACACACACTAACATACTTATTTAGACTTACACACATACAACCCGCCTTTGTTGGTTCAGGTGGTAGTAGGCCAGTGCCAGCGTTTCTGCTCCCTCAGGGTCCTCTAATGCTATGTCTAAGGGCCAGGAAATGATGTCATAACCCGGCACTCAGACTCAGCGTGTTGGGCCTGAGGACGTGTCCAGCATGGGGCTTCGGTTCACCCACAGTGCCCACCTCAGTGCATTAACCCCTTGCTCAGTGTGATGGGTAGATTATATGTAAAAGCACCCTATGGAAGGAATGGAACTCATGTTATATATGTCCTTATCAACCACATCCCATACCAACAGGGATGGGGGTTTAAAGTAAAAAAGAAACCCTACTGGGAGGATAGATGGTGTGTGGCTATAGCTAAATCTTATAACCCAAGGTTACTCTATTACCTACACGCACACCAATAGCCCCTGTTAATAGGTGATCTAAGTGACTCCATTTAAAAAAAATATTGTTAGCTTTCACTTTTTTATAGGTATATTGCTGTGAGAGGGTTTTTTTATTTTAAAAACTAATCTAACTTGCTTGCCTTTGCTGAAAACATGCAAAATCATTATTACATATTGTGGCAAATAGTAATTAATATATGAGTTGTTTGTATATGAGACTACTCGACTTCTCAAAGAAGAGACTCAAAGGTTGTCCAGGTATAACAGACTATAGCAAGATTTTCTTTAATAATCGCTTTACTTACTTTAGGGCATTTCTTGGTATCTTGGAAGTATTTAGGCCGAGTAGTATATCCTAGACAAAAAGTGTTGATAAGCATGATAAGAACCTGATACTCCTCACTTTAGTGAATAACCCCCTAAGTCCCACAGTGGATGTGTGTAGACATTTTAGACGCTTGTGTGTTTAAATCTGTCTCCATTATTGTAGACCTAAGCTGTGCCGGTCTGAGAAGTGCACTGAATCGGAGATATTATTTCTTATATAAAACATATTTTTTAAGGCTTGTTCAGCAGCTGCAAAGCGGCTTTTTTGGTTGGACTTTTAAGATGTCTCCATTAATTCAAATGCATCAACGTTTCAGATGTACTGTTTTTCACTCAAAATGGGAGCAACGTATCTAATTCTAATCAGATACATAGAACAAGCTCGAGAATTTGAATGTATGTTCACCTAGACAGACATTTTTTTTTATTATCTTTTATTTATTTAAAATACAGGTAAAGTTTGTCTTGCGTCGGCAGTTTTAAGTGTTCGCATCTTATCTGTTATTTGTCCATTACATGCACTTATAAACACTTTAATATGTAAACCATCAACAATTTTCATACTAAACAAATGAACCTTTTATCATTAAGTGGACTAAATACAAATACATCTTTATTGATACTTTAAGCCCTCTTAAGTGCCTCTCACTTTGGTATTAGCAATTAGTCGTACATCTATCTTTTTCTAAGCACATCATCTACTGTCATTCACTCAACAGGGAATTATTTTTTATCATTACACAACTCCAGCTGCTTTCTGCTGCCAAGCTTAAATGCTGAACCTTTTTATAGATCCAATATATATATATATTTTTTTTTAATTATTATTTTTTTGGGGTTTTTTTTTTTTACAGCCAAACAGTGTTTTATGTGTTACAAAGACACATATGATAGCGTTGTAAGTAAGAGTGATAAAAAGTAAACTAAGCAAATAGCCAATGTTTGGTTTCCATATTTATTGCATGGCCAATACATTCATGCACGTACACCGGTATCGATGAAAAGACTTCTGGTCGTTGGTGGCTTTATTAGAAATGTCTGCCAAGGTAGAGTCTGTATATAGAGTTATGGTTTGCATTTTTTACTTCACTTGACATTAGGATGGACAATCATCAAAAAGCATCTAATGCAGATGATCTAGGGCTTGGCGGACCCTTTATAATGTATTGTTAATGGAAGTCCCTCCCCATTAAATTATACATTATGCAGGGTCAGCTTTTTTTCTTGCTGCCAGTATTGGTCCTTCATAATGAACGGTGAAGTCGATGAGTTGAAAACACAACTCTTCTTACTTTTCCTTTAGTGAATAGACCCCATAGACTGTTGTATATTGACATTTCTATGCCTCATTACATCAGGTCTAAAGCGGACCCAAGTAATTCCCCATGGTTGCCGCTTTCAGTAACACTGGAATGAGTACTAAGGTATTAACTCAAGAGACAACCAGAGTACCTGAAGTCAACTTGAATTGATGTGGTGTCGGAACTGCGTAATGGAATGATGGTTTAGAAACAACATTTATCTTGGTACCCACAAGATTGTATACAATGGATTAAGAACTTAATTTTCTTTAAATATATTAAAAGATCAATACCAGACTTGTGCATGACAAGAAAAATGATTTGGAAGAAATTATTCTCACCAATATTTATTTATCAATGGAGAAAAATAGATGCAAATAAACTTTTCCACTAATTACAGGTTTTGTCAAATGGACAACTGTATTAATCAACTACATGATGAACGGACGTATCATGATGAATTTCCGGCACTTTTGCAATTTGTTTTTTCGCTGTATATTTTGGGGGGGGAAATCGCCCTCATTTTCGTTGATTCATATGAACGCACAAAACAGGCAATTTTTGTTAAAAAATAAAAATGTGTACGAAAACATTTACATTTGTATGGTATCCCCTTGGCAAATACATAGAGGGATTCTGCAGAATCCTGAATGTATTTCTTTCCCAACTGGGTTAATATACTCCAAAAATGGTCCTACACAAAAAGTAAGCCAAAAAAATATACTTTATTAATGCACTATAGTATAAAGCTATGTTTGCATAATAAAAAAGTTGCAATTACCGGTAAGCTCAGTCACAAAAAAATAATGACAGAGGAGCGGATAATGTAGATCCCCAGCCTTTTTCAACCAAACACCACAATATATATATATATATATATATATATATATACCCACACACACACACATATATATGTATATATACCCAAAGAAATTAAAAAGTTAAGTTGTATTCCTCATATAGTGAAAAGAGAAACAGCAGTGCAAATCATTCAATAATCCAATGGTTAAAGTATCGCATATATAGAATAACAATCTTATAATATGTTATCACCGTACAGTGATGTTTTTTAGTGCACCTCCTATATATTGGCTATTCTTTGTTACCTGTTTGGGGTAGGTTGGAGTGTTCTTCACCTATTTCAATATTTTTTGAACATTTATTCTGTGCTTTATTTCTTTATTGTGCCATCATTCTTGCTTTTATATTTATCTAAGATGGATATTGGACTTTTGAATGGTCAGGTGCATGTGTGCGTAGGGAAACAGTGGATATTTCTTCTCTGTTTACACTAATGAAGTCCCAATGGCAGAAAAATCTCATTCCCGCTATTTAAGTGGCTAATTTTCTAAGAAGAGGTCAAGGGGTGACATTGTTAACATTAAAACAGGGCACTAAGCCAGGAAGGTATTCACCTGGCACTTCTTCAGGATCTCAGAGAGTTTATTACAGAACCTCTATTATTCAGGGACTCTATAGAAATGATAATGTGATCATTGCTAGCCTATGATAAAGGTTAATATTAATATTGGCTGAATCACTTGAAATGTTTATTATTTATTGTTTTATATAGCGCTATGATATTCCGCAGAGCTGTACAATGGGTAAACATGACATAAGTAGTATATACCATAATTCGACTTAAGGAAGCAAGGAGGGCCCTGCTCAAACGGGCTTACAGTCTAGGAGTTGGGGCATATTACACAGTTAGCTCTATTAGATTCTACAATGACAGCTTGTATCAGATATGTTTTCGGCAAATATTTGCTGAAAAGGGTATAAAATAATTCAAGGGTGAACATTTTATACATTATAACAAATATATGGGTGAAATATACTGAATTTTGGGCAAATATAATCCATTTAATGTAACAAATGTTACTAAAACTTTGTGTCTGAATTATTAATGATGTGCACCGGTTTTATGTAAGATATATTCTAAAATGTGTATTATTCAGGAACTATTATGGTTTATGCATAAGTCTAAAAATGTATGTATTTTTATATATTTTCATTCCAGCTAAAGGCTTTGTATTTTTGTGTTTCTCAATTAAGGTAAATAGCTATTATTATGGAAAATTCTTTATTTAATACAGATTCTGAGGATATGAAATTTCTGCCTGAATCCAGTTATTATGTGATCATTAAACATAATGCAAGCAAATGTACCCCTTCACAACATTTGCTTAGATATAAGTATTTCAAGCACAACATATATTTTGTTAGAATTGAGATATTTATGTTATTAATAAAATATTTGTAACATGTTCACAAATCTGACATTTATTTGTTGAGGTCAAAGCAAATTTAAAACATTGAGAATACGTGGACAGGATTTTTGGTATTTGTAGAAATGGAATTAGATAGAACTCGCCAAACTTGGGATACTGTGAATTAGTGGCAGTCTGAGCGATATATCGGAATTCCCAATATTTATGCCTTACTTTCTGAATGTCATTTGTGTGATTTCTTTTTAAATTAGACACTACATTTATTATGACTGTTATTATAACATACGGTATTAATCCTGGTTCACTTCCTAACTCTCTGATCTTACCTTTAGCATCTCCAATAACACTTCCCCTCCCTTTCCCCCCTCAGTCAAGGTACCCCAAGGCTTAGTTCTAGGACCCCTTCTGATCTCTCCTTACACTTCCAAACTAATCTCATCATTTGGCTTTCAATACCGGCTGTATGCTGATGACACCCAGATCTATCTATTCTCTCCTAATCTTTCCCTCTCCCTCTGTCTTAGATCGTGTAACTAACTGTCTCGCCTCTGTCTCTACCTGGATGTCTGCACGTTTCCTGAAGCTCAATCTCTTTACAACCAAACTTCTCATCTCCCCTTCCTCCAATGCTAAGACTTCCCCATTAGTTTCCCTCAATGTTAATGGTGCTATCATCTCCCCGTCTCCTCATGCTCGCTGTCTTGGTGTCACCCTTGACTCCGACCTTTTGTTCACCCCCCACATTCAATCTGTCTCCAAAAACTGCCGTCTCCATCTTTGCTGGTCTTGCTCTTTACAGTCTCACCCCTCTACAATCCACTATAAATGCTGCTGCCAGACTTATCCTCCTCTCCCATCACTTTACACCTCTCCCCTCTTCACTGGCTCCCTGTGCACTTCAGGATTCATTTCAAGATCTTCACTCTTACTTTCAAAGCGCGGTTCCCCTCCCTACATCTCCTCACTCACCTCTAAATACACTCCTAACCGGTCTCCCCGCTCATCCAATGATCTCATTCTATCATCTCCTTGGATTTCTAGCTCTCATGCGCGCTTACAAGATTTCTCAAGGGCTGCCCCTATCCTCTGGAATGCTCTCCCCCGGCCTATCCATCTTTCCCCCTGCCTTCGGTCCCTCAAGACCCACTTCTTTAAGGACGCTTTGCACATTAACGCCCTCCTATATTCTTTCAGCTAACCTTTCCTAGTCCCTCTCTTGCAATACTTATACTAGTGTGGCTGCTCCATCCCTAACATTGGCACTTCTACCTATTGTGTAATACACCCTAACTCCCTCTAGATTGTAAGCTCCTTTGAGCAGGGCCCTCCTCAACCGTTGTTTCTGTAAGTCAAATTGTTACATACTACTTGTTATGTCCTGTCTACCCATTGTACAGCGCTACATAATTTGATTGTGCTATATAAAACCAATAATAATAATAATATCAAAGTAAATCTCAAAGGGCCCTCATTGTCCATGTTTGGAAGGATTTAGCTAAGTATGGGCTGTTCAATGGGTGATATACTGCGAACCCTACAACATTTTAGCTGTCCAAATCAGGACACCAGTATTTCAAGATTTGGGGAATAAACAGGGCCAGAGGCAAGGAGTGGGCATAGCCAGATGGGTGGCTACCACCTTACCCAAGGAGCCACATTGCGGTGCTCAACTGCAGAGCTTGGGTGGCGATCAGAGGACAGTGGAACAGTGGCTATAAATTGAGATTATCTTACTAAAACAAAGTGACTTGGAAGGTATGTATACTGCACGTGTAGCAACTTTCTATTAGCGTCTTTGCCAGTAGTGCAGGTACACTGTGCTCTAAGTAGGCCACTCAACTGTGATCAACGGCCACCAGGTCATTAATTTTAATGGTGATCTCTAATAATTGATTAATGCTGAGCCATCAGGTTTGTTTGTTGCAATGGTAAAGCTTTACTAGTGCCTTATTTACAGACATAAGTAAGCACTTTCTTCAGTCTTAGCCTTTAACTTTCTTATCATTGGTCCTCCATCGTTAAACCTTCTATACTTAAAGAGTTGAAAGACTTTAACTAGGGAATGGAAACCATAATTGCATTTTTAGTAATGCAAGCAATACATTATAAATATTAAATCACATCTATACACATCTTACTTTTCTCAGTAATATACCCGATCTGATATAAAAGAATGTTAGACAAAGAACATCAAATATTTCACAGTCGGAATAACAAATGTTATTGTGAATCATTGTTCCCCACTTCAGGCATTTAGTATTAATAATTCCACTGATGTCTTCCCATTGCATCTACATAAAATCAATCATTTTGTCTAATATTTAATATAAACAGCACTTCTTCCATTTCTGAATGAAGCCTGAATGCTTGCTATTATCTGATGCTGCATACATCACTGAGACCATATATTTAATACATTTTACTTTATCAACAAAAAGAATTTATGAAATTATAATCTGCCGCACAATTCCATAACAAAAATGGCATATAAAAAGAGAATTGAACATCATATGATTCAGGCAGCAGTAACTCAAACGTTGTTTTATATGGTATCTAAAAAAAAAAAAAGAGTTTTCTACATTTATCAAAGCACAAAAGCTTTTACTAGGGTATAAAATGTGGTATTGTTGGAGGATTGCTTAATATAATCCAGTGATTACCAAATCACCCGCCAAAGTAGATTCATATTCCACAATCCCCTATATGCAAAAAATTTATTTGTTCAGGAGGTGTGAGATACCAAACAGGAAAAAGAGCCAAGACCACCGATGACAGCGGTCACAGCTCCGACGGGGCCTGTGCCTTTAGAGGGCCCGGTGCCACCTACCCCTGCTACCCCTTCTTCGTGTCTCTTCATACTGGTTCAAAATCCAGTCGCACCGATCCAGGTCGGAAGGGCCCTTTCTAAACTATTTTGAACCGGCATGGGGAGACAGGAGTGCGGTGACACCGAGGCGGAGGGAAAGCTGCAGGACCAGTTTGAGGTAAGCAGGGGCGGGATATATATACATGTGTATAGATGTGTACTTGTGTGTGTGTAAGCATGAATGTGTACTTGTGTGTGAGCATGCATTTGTAACTGTGTAAGTGGGGTGAGACAGAGTGTGTGTTAGTGACTATGAGTATGTGTGTGTAATTTATGTAAGTGTGTTTACATATGTTGTATGTTGGTGGGAGGGCAAGGGGCAAAGAAGGCAGAGGGGCCCAGGACCCAATGGTTTCCAGTTACGCCCCTCGCCATGACCCAATCAAAACTTACAGGATTACTCTGGGAACATAATTAGAGTTGGCCATTAGCGAAGCTCCCACCATCAACGCAAAGGTGCAAAAAGGATTAGGGATTTGCAGCATTTGAGCAAGATGTCGCTCGTCTTGTCATCCCTAAAAACGTCTAAATGTTGCTGACTAATGAGAAATATCCTAAACAGTATACAGAAAAAAAATACATTTTAATGTCTTACCCTACCCAAATGGAAAACACAAGAAACCACACTAACTGTTCAAAGCTAAAGATACTCTAATTTAACTACAAAAACAGGCAATGTTCCAACTATGCTAGGTCTCTCATGACCAAATCAGTACCTGTAAGAATAAAAAGGTCCTGCTGATATCAGAGAAGGAAGGAATATGCAAGAAAATGACACTTGCCGTCTACCTAGTTGATTGGGTACCGTTTTAATGAAGATACATATACAATAAAAATGTAAACATTATCCTGAAAGCAAAGCTTTACTTCCCATCCATTACTAATGGAGGACCGTTAAAGATCTTCTTACGTCAAATCCAGCACCATAACAAAATCAATGGGTGTAGAATGTGAAGAAGTTATAGGATCTTCTGAAGTTGCCGACTGGGCCACCACTGAGCACATCTTGTAAGGAGGCTAAATGCAGATGTGAAAGAGTCTCAAAAATAAAATAAAAAAAAGGTCCTATACCGATCTTTCCAGAATCCTCCGTTAGGAATTAATCACACCTATGCATCATTGAAATGAAGAAAGTGAGAACAATTCTATTCTGACATTTATTTCAAAGAACATTACACAGTGAGAATGTCTCTGTAAGCACTACGGGTTTATTTAAATGATAAGTGAATATATCACAGCCTTTTTCCTGTTTTAAAACACGACATGTACAGTTTTGCCTTTTATCAGGGAAATAACTGAAGAAATTAGTTACAAAATTTATCTCCAAGCTACAAAAGATCACATGCCACAAAAAAAGAGGATTTCCAACTGAGAGTTCCATTTCTGTGCATAATGTATGGGTAATAAGGGAAGTAAAAATAAAACCGCAATCTGGTAGAAATATTACAGGACAATAATATAACCTCATAGATCTGCAGTTATTACGAACAATTTATTTTTCATTGCACGGATACCGCAAAATGCATTTTTTCATATATACCCTTTGCCAGCATCATGAGAGCATAAGAGCATTATGGGAGATGTAGTCCACAACATCTGGAGTGCCGAAGGTTGCCAACCGCTGCACTAGAGTATATTAGATTATCCAATCCAAAGAGAAACCGATCATATTAGTTTGTTGGAGGTAGATTATGCTTTAAAATTCTATTCTGAAATTACATAATGGATGATGGATATGGTGTTCTAAGAAAGCAGTTCATTTTTATGTGCTGTGACATTATACTAGATATGATGATTTGAAGCCCTAAGAAATAACCTTTGGTACTGCCCTAGACCTGACCCAGGGCATTGCCCCCAGCAGCTCACTCCGCGGGCCACCATCTTCACTAAAGGGCCCATTAAATATTATATCCCAGCGCTCCATGCACAGCTACCGTCCTACCCGGAGAGAGAAAAAAAAAACGAACCGGAGAAGCCGAGCTACATCCAGTTGGGTCAAACCAAGGTAGGCATATCACTGAGAATTTCTTGACCTTGTTTTGTTTTTACCAGATTGGTAATTTATATATTTAGAACACACATTTCTTGTTCAAAAAAAAAGTTAAGATACTGTTTTAGCTTATAGCACAAATGGAAATTGTCACCAACTGTACAAATTCATGTTTGTTTTTTTTCCACTGAAGCAGATTTTGATATTGGAACTGGGAACCCTCTTATGAATAAATGACACATTGACATTTTCAGATAAAGAAAAACACATTAATAGCTCCAAAGAAATGACGACAAATGTCAGGCTATCAATAATGATCCATGAACATAATGGATCGGATGCATTGAAGAGAGACAGGATGAATCAAACTTTTCTAAAGGAGCCATGGCCCAGATAGAAGTCCTTTCATAAAATAAATTTGTACACAATGTTCAGTCCTTTTTTATCAATTTACCAACACGTTCTCGTCTGTACTTTTGTTCAGAGTAAATTTTAAAATTTACAAAAAGCTACAAAAAATCTAAAATGATTTAAAACGATACCTTTTGTAATTTTTGCCTTGCTGCTATGAGGCACAAGTTGTTCTGGCTCATGATGGTGACTCTAAAAACTACATAGCACGACTAGACGGGCTACAGGATGCTTTAGCCACATGGTCAATTTCAGTGGCATATTCTGGCCTGAGATGACCTATGATGATTGTGGCCCCTGGGGCAGATTGGATTGGATAATCAGGGTCCCTGGCCCACCCACTGCCATGGGCTAGCTGGGTGTTCTCCCTTGTAACCGGTCCATAAACACTACGGGACGATGGGCCTTGCTGGCACAGCAACTCGACGTCCTCTGAGTGCAGGCGAAGGATGTCATATTCTGGTACTCCGCATTTTATGGATGTGCGGGGCAGAGTTAGTCATGGTGACCTTTCCCCATCCCATATACACACACTCTTTTCCTCCCTCTCACACTTGTTTCTCTCTGAGTCGCACACACACACACACACACACTGCATACTAC
>VKOC01023326.1:0-16026 GCA_009364415.1 Spea multiplicata
GAGAAATGGGGAGAAAAGTGAGAAATATAATAGACACACAAGTTCTCAACCTAACTAATCAGTTCTATTTCCACGGGTCAGTCTTGCGTAAAACACTGCAGAAATAAACAATACAAATTCCATGATAGGACCAGCTTGAAAGGTCATAACTGGTATACCATCCTGATCATGAGAATAGTGGCAATCACGGTGGGATTTATATAAGTGTCTAGTATAGCCACCAAGTATTTTAAGAACAATTAAAGTATTATTTATTTATTTATTTATTCTTTATATAGTACTATCATATTTTGTGACATTGTGGAATAAGTAAACAGGACATTACAAGCAATACATCTCATAATTTCGATTGACAGAATCAAAACTTGAAGAAGGCCCTGCTCACAAAAGCTTAGAAAATACTCTGATGCATAGAAATAGAAGAGTGATTATATTAAGTCATGTGTTCAGTTCCAGAGTTTCTCAATCTCAATCTCAAACCACAGGTTTTTGGATATTTGAAAACTCTTATTTAATTTTAAGGTGTCAATAAACTACCGGTATTTATTGGTTCACTGAATGTTGATATTTTACATTAATTTGTAAATCAGTGAATCTGAGCTTCAGTAGGTTCTACAGGAGCATCATCTTGCCTGAGTTTGAATACTCAATATTGCCAATGATAACATCAGAAACATCCCCACCCAAATCACAAAGGTTTTATATATACTAATTTTATTTTTTGGCAATGATTTTCTAATTCACCAGTTGCTGGTTCTCTGTTCACAAGCTACTACTTTTCTTCCTGTTCAGACTTAAATCTAGTAACAAAGCTCCACCTAGTGGACAAAAGGAAACATTGCAGAATCCTGGATATCCTTGAATAAAATACACACTTTTGTAGCTCTTCATTTGTTAAGTTTTAAAAATCCTAATTAACATTTTTTATGATCCATTATGCCAATTTGCCCTCCAATATAAATAATCTTTGTAATACATTAAAACAGGGCATTAAGTGTAATAATAGATTGGCGATAACGTAAGTGTGACTGATGGCATCTGCATGCAACGCTCTTAAGCTCCCGTAGCATATGGCCAGGCATATCCAACTGCTGACCGCATTCTGCAGCACCTGATCTGCCACTGGAGCATTTGCCCGGTGTGCCGGAATGGCCAGTTTGGGTCTGTATTAAAATATCCAAACTTGTATGTGAATCTTAGTTTATCTTGCTCATTTTATAACCTACTTGAGCATTGTACTCTATGTCTTAACACCTATAACAAGGAAATATTGATACGCATGTTTCTGTTACGCATCATTCTGAAGTATTGTTTTGTTTTACATGAAAAACAATCCTTACTCTATCTGCACTGTTGTTGCATCATGGAAAAGCAGAATAAGATTTTCTCTATTCTGTAATGTGACATAAGGTATTATTTTATGGGTTTTTTGACAGCTCAAACCCGATGTACTTTCTTATAAAATTTACACTCTCTAAGACAAGCAATTCATTATTTCTTCAAAGGAAAAAAAAACATGACATCCTCTAAATATCACAGCATTTAATATGGCTTGGTTAGATTGCTAAGAAGTTTGGCTGGCCTGATATATTAATAGAGGTTGGGTTTTTTCTGTATTAACAATAATGAACAGGCAGCATTTATTTAACCTTTTCCTGAAAAAACCTTTTTGCAGATACCCTGTGCATACACTACCGCTTAAAAGTATGGGGTCACTTAGCAGTTTTCTTAGAAAATAATGATTATTTGTAACTGTTTAACATAATTGCAAAAGGGGTTTTCTAATGATCAATTAGCCTTTTAACCTTGGATTAGTGAACACAACGTGTCATTGGAGCACAGGAGTGATGGGAGTGATAAAGGGCCTCTGTACTCCTATGAAGCTATTCAATTAAGAATTATATGCTTCCAGCTACAATCGTCAATTTACAACATAAACAACATCTGTGATATATTTCCATTTTGGTCTATTTTAATTGACAAAATTTGCTTTTCTTTCAACAAAGACATTTCTACGCAACCCCAATCTTATGATCCTTTTGTATCTAATGTATTTTAATGCCCTCATCCTAATTTTGACAGTGATATTGGCAGAAATCTATAAAGATTTTTGTGCAGCCATTAAAGCGGATCTGTCACTTCCCCAAAATTTTACATTTCCTCCCCCAAAAGAATCCTTCCTGTTTACAGATACATAATATATGCTGTATATATACTCTCTGTTTCCCTGTTAATGGAGGAAAATGGGATTGGATAAAAGTGGCTGGCAGTCTGTTAGTTTTTGGAAGCATTCTGCTGAATGGCCACTGAGCTGCGCTGTGACTCTGCCCTGTGAGTCTTTTCCTTCTACTACAGATTACATTGGCTGGCGTGAACCTCAAGCCTCAATTGCAGAATGTTCTTGGGTACCTTCTAGGGAGCTAGGAGTAAAAGATTCAAACATGCCAGACCAGAAAAGATTCAGCAAATATTATTATACCGTCTTTATAGTCATATAGGATTTTGTAGAGCTCTTATAATAAGGGAAAAGGAGAAAATGCAAACAACAAAGATTAGCTTGGCTGAGAACAAGACTGTGGTGATATAATAAGCCTTCCCGTGAACCCCTGCATGCAATTCAAATTAAATAGTTTGTTTGTCCTTATAGAACCAGAAACATTTCCACCAAGACACCAGGCTACCACCACTGAATAAAAGACCAATGAAAACCAAAAACCTTATACTTTAGCTTTCACTGGCCTTAAAAATTGAGTTGTGGATAAGGGATTCACAGTGTTACAGAATATTTAAGCATTGTATGTTCTCATCTGACCTTTTAGCATTTCTTGTGGTTTCCCAATAGTAAATGTGAGTTCCATTATGGAAGATCTTGGTCATCGAGCTTTGAAAGATGTGTACTTTTTGTGCGTTTTAGAAAGACTCTATAAGCTGTCTAGGCATGGATCATATGGGGCCTTGGAGCAATACCCTTACCAAGGACTGTTCCGCAGTGTGTATGTATGTATGTATGAATGGATATATATATATGTTTATATATTTTTTTTTTCAGGGACTGAAAAGATCCAGATGATATCATATTCAAAGGGAAGGGAATCATGCAACCCAAGTTTACATCCTCTCAAAACTCCAAGTCCACATAAAACCATTTAGTGCTGAATTACCCATTAGTGCAGAACAATAGAAAGTCTTTCTACATGCTTCTTGTCTGCGTAAGGCATTATATATATATATATATATATATATATATATATATATATAGACACACATACACAGATATGCTTAATAGGCACAGTTGTATGCATTCATACAGATATATCACTCATAAACGATGAGGCCTCTGAAAATATGTACGTCCGGTGTTCCCGTGTACAGAAAAAAGTTTGATTTGTGTTTGAATATGCACAACTATCGGTTCAGCGGTTATTATTGTATTTATCGCGCCAAAGTGTTCTGTAGTACTACTGCAATGAGAAAAATATGCCTGAACCACCAAAAGGGAGCTTAGACCCATTGAGAACAGGCATTGATTAATTAACTTGCACTAGTATCAGCATACGAAAGGTCAGAAATAAGTTTTATATAATGGTGCATCTGCCTCACCCACTATCTAGCTGTGACCGGTTAACCCCTTCAAGACCGGAACGTCATCGATGATGTGTGATCCACCGTCGCTATGAAAGCTGGGATCGGGAGGGGCGGCTACTTCTGACCGCTGGGTGTCCCCAGCGATCGGTAGCATCCACTCGCCCTCAATTCTGTGCACGTGATCGCTTTGCAGCGAATCACGAACACGGAATTAAAATATTAAAAAGAAAAACTGCGGTCTTCAACTGAAGACGCAGTACACAAACGCCGGTCCTGAAGGGGTTAAACACCTTAAAATCTGAGTTTTACCATGAACATTGAGCAATGTTAGGTGTCTCCTTTACTCATTTCTTGCATGCATATTTAAAGGTAACCAGGAAATTCAACAAAGCATTGGGAAAAGCAACGAGACTGATGGGTTGTATAGGTAGAGGCATTAGTAGCAGAAAGAGGGAGAAGGTTCTTCCGCTCCACAGATCTCTGTTCAGACCTCTCCTAGAGTATTGTGTACCTATCTCCAGGAACACATTGACAGTTTGGAGAGAGTTCAGAAGAGGGCAATAAAATGGTGAATGGTTTGCAAGATAAAAATTATCAGTAAAGACCAAGGAAGCTCAATATGTATAGCTTGGAGGAAAGAAGAGAAAGAGAGGGGAGGTGTGACGGAAAAATTTAAATACTTAAGGGCCATAATTTAAAACTTGAGGGTCAAAGGCTTAGAGGTAATGTGAGAATGTTTGACTTTACTGAGAGATAGATTGATAGATAGATGGATAGATAGATGGATAGATAGATAGATAGATAGATAGATAGATAGATAGATAGATAGATAGATAGTGGAACAGGCTAGAATGGGGGAAATAAAACATGTGTGGGATATGCATAAGACTATCCTCAATGTAAAATGAGATTAAAGACTAATTTTTGAGTCTTTACATCAGAGAAAATGGTTCTTAACTGCCATCAAATGATATGTTTCAGTTTGGACTTGGTGGATCTTATTGATTTCAGTATTAATTTGTAACCTTGTATTGTTCCCTTTAAGCTCTCCACGAGTATCCATTAGTTCACTCAACTTAAGCTTCTCTTTTATCTTCCCTTGATTGAGGATAAGTATTCAGTACTTTTTCTGGGGGGGGTATTTAATGTCACTTTATGTCTTTTGCTATATGTGACAGATTCTGGGAGTCTTTTAAAGCAGAGAGACCCGGATACCCTTTCACTCACTTTTTGGGCAAATGCCCTTTTCAAATAGAGGAAAGGCGGGTGATGGTTTCAATGCAGAACTCACATACTCCCAGTAAGGATATTACCACCTTCCCTGGAAGGTTTTGGAAGGTTTGTTTGAACATCTCAAGAACCAGTATGGTTTTTGGATAGAAAAATTGTCCCTTGTAGTTGGTCTGTGTTAGGTACCGGGAACTAGACAAACACACAACACCTTCATTGTAATAACCAAGCAAACCAAGCCAAATGATCCAGAAGCGTATTCCAAAAGACAAGCCGAACCAAAACAGGCACTCAGGCAAGCCGGGGCCAGGAACACAGAGATCAGCGATGTCAGGAACAAGCCAGGAATTGGGAGCCAAGAGGGACGTCAGACAAAGCCAGGTTATGTACCGGATAATCAGGAACACAGCAGAATGCACTTGCACCCAGAAACAACAAAAAGGTCAGGATAAAGTGAACCTTTGCTGGAGAATAGCTGTGGTAACTGGAGGAGAAGTTACCAGACAGGTGAGTAACCCTGACAGGCCCTTAATGAGCCTTCAGCTGACCATAACAGTCTGAGGTAGGACCCTGCCTCTCCAGATGTACTACAACACCTACCACAAATGTTTTCACTCTACAGGGATGATGCAATGTGTTCTGCACAGATCTTGAGTCAGTGAGAGAACTTGTCGAGACATGCAAGGACTTTGGTGAAGCTTCAAGCGCAAAGGTCAACTTCAGGAAGTCAGAGACCACACTCTTGAGACATTGGGACATATCTTCTGACCCGCTGCATTTCGCCATCTCTACACACTTCATCAAAATTCTAGTGTCTGGTTCGGGGGAGATGGCATGGCCCTGAAAAGCTAAAAAGGCAGTCTGTAAAGTCAAGCAGAAAATTGGACTATAAAGCTCCAGAGACCTTACCACCGAGGGGAAAGTTTTGGTTTTGCACAACAAGATTTTTTCCCAGCTGTAGTACATGACTCAGGCATGGCTACCCTCGAGCACAGTCAAGCCATCATACGACTTCCTCTGGGGCTCCAAAAGAGATAAAGCGCATAGTCATGTACAAGACCTTTTCTGCACTGGTGATTCCTCCTCCTCATGACCTTCTGCGGGAGGGAGGTGGGATATTTATATATTAGTATATATATATATATATATATATATATATGTGTTTGTATATATGTATGTATGTGAACATGGATGTGTAATTGTGTCTGTGTGAGCACGGATGTGTAATTGTTTGTGTGTGTAAGCATGGATGTCTAATTGTGTGTGAGAGCATATATGTGTAGATGTTTGTGAGCATGTAAGTATAAGTTGGGTGAGATGGAGTGTGTGTTAGTGAGTATGAGTAAGTGTGTGTAATTTGTCTTAGTGTGTTTACATATGTTGTATGTTGGAAGGGGGTAAAGAAGGCACAAACTAGTTGTTTAAGTTGACGGGCCCCGCGGCAACTTTTGTGTTACGCCCCTGAGGAGATTGACTAGTCCCACACCTCTCATCCCCCCTATTCACCCCTTTACCTTGCCAGCCTAGCCACCTGCCCCCTGTTTTCATGTCTGGAATTGTCACTGTACACTGCTATTACTGTGTTCTGAACTTTCTGTAAATTGGATTCTGTACTGTACACTGTGTTGCAGTGTTAATATTAAATTTATAATGCAATGAGTGTTTGTACTGATAATGTTTCTGCTCCTGCACTGCATCGAAGTACATTATGTATTTTATGATATGGTTAATATGTTTATTTTAAAAAAAAACTATACTGAGAAACGTTTTAGTCCTTTAAGTTTTGAATAAAGATAGTAACTGAATGACCATGGACTTGGGGAAAGCTGAGCTACAAATTAGACTGGTTATTGATCAATCATGCTTTCAATTGCCAGCCCTTATCAATCAAGATACAGGAATGAAACTGATTAATGCTGTAAAGAGTACTACTGAAAACCACTTTAGGATAAAACGAGCCACCATCACAGTACATTTACAGTTATTTACGATGCACAAAATGCACACCTGGCAATAACAGAGTTACTTTTTTTCTTACTCTTTTCAGGTTACTGGTGGAGCGATAGAAGTGCGTCTTCCAGCAGATGTGCTACATGTTAATACAGCGAGGAAATTAATATATGTATGGGATAGGTATATAACTATCCTGAATATACGACCAAGGATCAAATAAGATTGGACTCTTTAAAGTACTTGTTATGTCCTGTTTGCCCGTTAAACACCGCAGCGGCATATAAGGGTTAGAAATTAGAAAGCATCCGCTGTAGAGATGCATGCTACACACATGGCCACCCAATGTCCTTCATCCAGTCTGCTACAGAGACACAACCACCAATTTGGACTTCTGTTCTCCCTTTCTTCCAGTTGATTAATAGATGAGGCTCAGTGTGTAAATTGGTGCGTCGTGTTTCTGTATTTGTGTTTTTATATTAATACAAATAGTACACAATAGACGTAATTGGTGTTTATCTGCCTATTTGTGCAAGCGTCGTATTTCACCAAGGCCCCCAAACGCAGAGAATTGCCGTATGCTGGGAGTAGTTGATTGATACCCCATGACTTATTGAAGAAGCGATGACACTTTCTGAAAGAGATGGCTGAAGTGTTTATGAAAACTCAATGCAATTGAGTGCATATATTGATTTATGAGCCTGAACAGTAAAGGCTAATTTTTACCCAGTGCAGCTGACCAGAGATGGTGATTTGTATTCCAGAACTGTCTCTTGGCAAAGAACCAGAGCAGATATTGATTTGAAATCCAACTCAATAATTTACCATTGCAGTAGCCAAGAAAAAAAATGCTGATTTGTTAAAATAAAGGTTCAAACTCTACAGAAGAAATTAACCTCTTAAAATATTGTTACAAAGCTTAGCCATGCACTACATTTACCAGGCATGGATACAATTAAGCCTTTCCATTAAAACCATACAGTATGGTGGTTGGGGGGGGGGGTCTCACCCTCTCTATACTATATACCCGGCAGAAAGAACAATTTTCTGTGCTGTATCTAAAGGGGTCAGCCCTAGGCTTGAAAGCACTCCCTTTATTTGCCATTAGGAGAGGGCTGGCTACATTAAGCCCAGGGGCAAGGCTGGCTACGTTGCCTAGTTTGTAGACAACAAAAACACAATTAACAGCCTATAATTAGAGCAGTCTATAGGGGGGAGGCGATTGTACCCCTTTCCTTTCTCGCCAGCCTTCCCTTGTACCTCAAGCTCTTACAGGAGAAAAAAAATGGAGCTTGTTTGAGCAGGGCCCTCCTCACCTACTGTTTCCATATGTCCTCTTGTTATGTTATATACCAATTGTTATGTCCTGTTTACCCTTTGTACAGCACTATGGCTATGGCGCTATATAAAACAATAAATACTGAACACAAATACTATAAGGTGCTCCCTCTAGTGGCTGCCCTGTGTGGCATGATGGGAAATGACATAATGTTTAGCTTTCTTCTTTGATGGTGTCCTCCAGGTCTAGGTCAAAATACAGCACTCCACCCAGGTATTCCAGTAATACAACGCAGTAAAGGCATTTGGAACCCTAGAACAGCTGAGTCAGAGAACATGAAACATTTCTGACCAGATTACGGTGGAAATAAATGCCCGCAGGGGGGCAGCTTCTTCAATAAGCTGGCAGTGAGTGAGAGATGGTAACTCTTGTTCCTATATTGGGTTGGCCCGTCAAACCTCCCAAGCTATACACCAGTATAATTTATTTTGTTAGTTTGATTTTTGTTGTGTAGTTTGAATTAAAATCCACGTTTAGGAAATTCTCCTCAAACTTGTTTTTTTTGCTGACGTTTTGATGGCCAATAACAAATCACGAAGTTCATTCTTGTGTTGCAGGCAGCAGGTGGAGCTAACACCCCAGGGCAGGAATCAAGTCTGTATGCTTTATCTGTAAATCTAGGGATACTTTTTTATTATTGGGTGTACTTATTTTAAGAACATGACTTAGGGTGATTAGAGGGGACACAGGCTATGAAATTAAGTACTTCTAAAGGGAAGATCATTTTGTCTTTGGGATTGCCCCTGGTTTAATGGCCTGTTGCCCACCCTCCCGAGCTTCACCCGGTTATCATCATTCCCTTAGCACCAAAAAACTATTTTGGTTTGCCACTAGCTGCTGCCTATGAGAAGCTGATTGTCACGACTTTGAGGCATCATTGATCTCCAAGTGCGGGGACCATTCCCCTGTGGGGTTACCACCCCATACCCTGCCAGCTTGCCCATCACACCTGGCATTGTCCTGGCCCAGTAGGCTGGCACATGTGCGCTGCTTAAAAAAAACAAAAAGCACACATGTGATGACCCTTCATGTGCCCCAAATTAAAATAACGGGGCCAATTGTAATCGTATAATAATAGATCCAAGGTTAGAAATGCCAGCTTGTCTTTGTGGAATAAGAGAAATCAGGCTAACCAGGAAATATCATGTGCATTTTTGTAAGCGGCGATATGGCAACGTTATCAAAGACTGATAAGTATTTTGTTAGGTACAATGAAACATTTAGGCTCAAGGTCTTAGCAAGCTGGGGAACTGGAAATGCTTGTTTAACTACAGTCCCCGCCATAAGCATACACTTTCTTAAAGATTTTATCACAGCTTATCATAAACGGCAAAGAAGTCATCTGAATCGCCATTATTTTGGGTGTGCGCTTATTGTGAAAAGGGTCGTTAAGAGTGGGCACAGGCTATGAAATTAAGCACGTCTAAAGGGAAGATCATGTTGCCCCTGGGATTGCCCTGCTCGGGAGGGTGGGCAGCAGGGCAATCTGTTTGAGGGGGATAGTGTAATATACGTTATATATAGTATTTCTATTATATATATATATTAATTACATGTATTCCTAACATTAACAAATATAAAAATATCCATATATAAGGTGTTAATAAGGACTAATATATTGATTCCTGTCACCAAAAAAATATTTTTAAAATGCCCAATAGAGTTTATGCTGATTAAATATTTAAGCAAATTGTTATGCGCAACTTGTTTATGTTTTATTTACCCATTGTACAGCGCTGTGGAATATGGTGGCGCTATATAAATTACTACTAATAATAATATGAAAACATATTTATAATAATAATATTCATGTCACAGGGTCATACATTTAGTCATTTTAGAAGAAGTGTTAAATTGTATAACTATGATATTGATATAATAAATACAGCAGATTCAGCAGTGATACTGTGTGAAGCAGAATGGTGAATCTGACTGTGAGGGGGAAAGCCCACTCCGTACGCAAATTAGCAGATGTACCCATGATGCATTTCCCTGGACAGGGCTGATTGATAGAGCTGCATTTCCGGGTTGTGCAGAGAGTCTGCAAAAGGAAAAAAAATGAATAATAAAACTACAATTCCCAGCATTCCCCAGAGAGGAGGAGAGCAACAGTCACCCGCCCAAAAACAGAGAGGAGGGGCGGGCGTAGAACAGTGGAAGTAAAGGAATGAGTTTATGAATTGAGTTTGCCGCCGGGAATCCCTGACGGGTGTGTTTGTTACTGTGTCTGACACCCGGGGGAGGGAGGAAGCCCCTGCATTGTCTCTCGTAGTGACGGGCTTCAGACAGAGCCCTGGCTTCCAGGTCTGAGACCTAAGGGCTAGGTGCATGGTGTGTGGCCTCCTCCTCTCGGGGCGGAGAGAGGAAGGGATGGTAGTGATCTAGCCGAGCAGGGGGTTGCCTTGCATGCTGCAGTCGCTTCTACTACAGCTCCCATCACTCATTCCCAGCAGGCTGGGGACCTGGAGATGGCAGCCTACAGAGATCACTGATCCCCACGCAGATCCCGGGGATCCTTTGGCATCGTGGGTCCTGCACAAGCCTTTGTCACTTATTATACTGGGTGGGGGGGGTGTTCAGACCAGTAAAACCAGTGGGCCTTATTCCGGGTTCAGGTGTACATTTAGTGTATACTGGTGGGCATTTCTCTGTGTACTGACTGCTCTGGCTGAGGGTGATTAGAGTGGGCGCTTGTGTATGTAACGTGGGAGGTGCAGGCTAGGTCATCAAGTACATGTAAAGAGAAGATCAGGCTGCCCTGATGCTTTGGGTTTGCCCCTCGTTCAGTGCCCTGCTGCCCACCCTTCCGAGCTTCGCCAGGCTGACCACATCCTGAACCCTGCAATGTGACTTTAGCCGTGATCTGCCCGCAATGTTTCGCATGGTTTGCAGTCGACTGGTAAGTAGATATGTCCGGTAACGCGTGCGCCATCGCTCTCGGAAATTAATGTTATATTGTTTAACATCGTGTTACATTGTTTAACAGCATTGTTATATGTGCAAATGTTACATTGCAGTGCCGCATAAATTGTTGGTGCTATATAAACCATAATAATAATTATTTGTAATTTGTGTTTAGCTCTTGAATGACAGCGATTCCATGCAGACCTAGCTGCCAAGAAGGGGTTAATTGTGCACGTTTCTCATCACTGACGTGTAGATTGCAGCCTGTCGTATAAAGGATCTGTTGCCGGTGTCATATATGTAGCTTTCACCGCAGCCTTTTACCGGAAAATAATTAGCGCAGAAAGCATGTCTTCCCTGGGATAAGTCGTTGATATGTCCGAGGCTATTGCTGCATATACATACGCGAATACACGCTTACACGCATTCATGTGCTGCATTAGAATCATTACATGAATATAATAACCTGCCCCCCAATCCATGCATTGCAGCGGTGTATACTGAATTGGCCCTGGGGGACAGTCTTGATTTGGCTTTTCTTTGTACATTCAATGGAGACGCTGTCACCTCTTCAGACATTAACATTCTAAGGTGGATCACGGAGAACGGCTTTGATGTGCGCTCTGAAGCTGGTTATGGCTCAGGTGGTTAAACCCGGATAATATTGCATTAAAGAAAAACGTGTTTTTTTATTAGGGGTGTTTGTTTTACTTGCTTGAGTGTTGATGCATTTAATAAATACATTGATTAATCCTGAGTCTTAATTCAGTAACAATGGTAACCCTGACAGGCGCCCTGAAATATAATGGATTGCAAGCCTTAGAGAATATCTAGGTCTCTTCTTCAGCCATATAATAGCGCAAGAGTCCTAGACAGTCTCAAAAGCTTGCAGTCTATTATACGCCTGTATAATGTTTTGCTCTTTTTCTTTCTCCGGCTAACATGGTGCAATTTATATCATGAGTCTTAAAGGTTGGTGGGTTCCCCTATGGAGTCATCAATGAAGTATAAGTCTGCCTGCGTTCTATTGTTCTTCCTGGTGTAGGCACATGGTCGGGCTGTCACTATGTGCTAATCATGGATCTCATGGAAAATCTTTCATGTCAACTGTATTCAATGATAGATTTGCCCTTTTTTCAATGTATTTCATCTTTAGCGTGAAAGAGACTTATTTAATTACACATTTCTTATTCTGCTGCTGTAGCCTGTATCCTTCTAAATAATTCTATCCCTTTACCAACGGCATAACTTACACTAAAATTCTACATTTCCTAAAATATCTGTCAGTAAAAACATTTTGATGTTTGCAGTGAATGACACATACAAAAGGTTGTTTAGACATAGAAATGTTTCACGGTGAAGGGGTTCTTATGCAAAACCACAATTCCAAAAATTGGCCCTATTTGGCTCCGCTGGACTGACCGCAAAATATTTGTTTTTTTACCCACAATATATTTTTGTGAAATTACATTTTCCATGTTGAATGTATAGCTCCATACATATATTGTGCTAGTTTATATATAATATATATATATATTATAATATTATATTATTATATATATATATATTATATATATTTAACATGATTATTCCATCAAATGAAATCTATTATGTAAAACATGTTCACTTTTTGTATGACTTATAGAAAGATAAGGTATAGAGTTGTACCGTGTTGAAAATTAAAAGTAGTCAAAGTCTTGTCTTTAGGCATATTATCCATCTGTAGCAGAAATAATTGCTCATACATTTATATGAGTAACATACAGACAAGGAAATGCAAAGTCGTGTGTTGGTGTGAAATGTAGCATTTGGCATGAGTAGTCTCTTGGTGTTCTAGACTGCCCCAAACGGTGTGTCTGTGTATATGACTGATTGTGGGGATAGTGTGATATTAATCTGCCTTTTTCAGGTCTGGCCTTTTTCACATATGTACAGTTAGATCCTATCTTTACCTCTCGGAATATATACAGGCTGATTTCTTACTGGCCTGGCGTGCTTAGAAACTATTTGGAATCATTCACAATGTGAAGTTCAAAGAGTTTGGTCATTTTCTGGGAATTGTCTTTTGTGGTTGATTGGCTCGCCTAGCGCCTTCCCTCAGTACATATGTTTTGCATACAATAGAAATTGGATAGCTGGCTCTTTAGATCTGACAAATTCCAGGGAGCCATGGCTTGTAAATGTTACTGCTGGTGCGTATATTGGGTATTTGATTTGGAGCTCTATGGGCAGAACTCCCCTCCTCCAACCAACCATTGTTTCACCTTCCCTTGTCTCGCTCCTGCTGCCGAATGGCTCCCACTTAGCTTACTCTTCAGTCATTCTATACATAAGTCTTGTAATATACTGTATTTGCTCAATAATAAGACGACCCCCCAAAATCTGAATAATTAATTTAAGAAAAAAAAAAAAAAATAAAAAGCCTGAATATAAGACGACCCTATAAGGAAAAAAATGTTTTAGCCAGTAATGTAATTCATGTAACTAAGTAAAATATATAATATTTTTTTAATAAAAGCTATGACGTGTCTACACGCTGCCCCGGCTACACACCGGGAGTCAGAAGCACCGGTAAGTGGGGGGGAGAGAGACAGGAGGATCCAGGTCCCGTGCAGTGTTGCGGGGGATCTGGATCTTAGTCTCATAGTCAGACCTATTTGAGGTCTGATTATAAAACGACCCTGATTATAAGACGAGGGGTCTTCTAATCTAGCGAATATGGTAATTCATTTATACAGTATTTACGTTGAGATAGATACACTTGTGATGTATTACATGGTTTTGCCCATTTACAACACTACAGCATGGTTATTCCTAACTAATTTTGTCTGGCTACTTAATGCTATGTAGTTGTAGTACATTTTGAACAATAATCGGCAGCCTGATCTGGACCACAAGCAAATAACCCAAAGCTTTGGTAAAGTTGCCAGACATTAAGTTGATGCTTTTGTCTTCCTTGTTCCTAACACCTGTGCGTTACTCTGAGCAGCGAGACTGTCCATTACTGATTCTGCTGTTGGGTTTATGTATACTTGGGACAGCTGGGCCAAAATGAGTAACCAAGGAGGTGGACGTTGACACTGCTTTTGTAGTTCACCTCAAAGAGATCGAGAAACTGATCAGCAAACAATCCGTACGGCAAGACAGGCAGAAAGGTTCTAAGTTGGAAGGCGATCCAAGCCTTGAGGCCAGCAGCAACAAGCTGAGTCCAGGCAGCAAGCCAAGAGGTCATGAAGCCAAGGGAGACAGCTATGAGGGGGGAAGCTGGAGGCAGGATCCTGGGCCGATACAAGGCCAGAAACAACATGCTGCCTACAGCAGAACGCCGGAGGAACTGAGCACGGAAGCTTCACTGGGGTTAAAGTAGACAATCTTAACAGGTAGCAGCTGCAGTGAAACTTTACTACTAATGAATCTGGCTCAAGGTGCGGGAGATGAAAAACAGCCATCAAGAAAGGCAGGTATCCTATCTATCTATCTCATCAACTTATTGTCATTATAAATCATTTTGCATCTCCACTAAAACACTATTACATGATTTTAGTTAAAACACGATTTCACAAGTGAACTTAATTTTTTAATTTAAAATGATCAAATTTAAAAGCAGTTTTACAGTCGTTCGGTTATTTCTCACCTAAGATCACAAGATGTTGCGTTATATGCGCAACTCAGGCAGCACCTTTGTAGTCATCGTTTCCCAGAACCAAGCATTTCCATAAATTTCTGGTTTTGGGTAATTTGCGATGTATGAACTGAAATCACCAAGTAGTTTGCAGTCCATCAGCCATTTTTGTCATCACATCATTGTCTCATGAGTTGCCTGCGTTAGTTGCTGTGTGTGGGATATATAAGTCAGTAATTCCTGTTTGTTTGTTTGTTTTTTTTATATAAGGTTATACACCCACAAACTGCATGGTAGCATGCTCACTAGATATATATGTCCTAGAAGAAGTGGCTGATGTGGACCACAGACACCTAAATAAAGAGTTTGCTATCAAAGCCATTAAATAGGGGGTGCTATGTTTTCTGCGTTATTAATTTGTTTTCGTCATCTTTAGTCTCTCTCTGGAAAGGGATCTTGTTTTGCTGAAGGTCACGTTTCTCCTAGGTCCACTTTGTTTTATTATTTTGCTTTGGTGCGGCCTATGGAATGTTGGCAATTGAACGATACATAGAATTGATACGATAGGGAATTCTGTAGAAAACATATTTCCAGGGGCGTTCTGCTGTGAAATCTCACAAACGAGGAAGCTACAGCAAAATCAACCTTGGTGAAACTGTGGACGCCGCGTAGGATGTATTTGTAATTTCCACCTCTTTGGGGAAGCATAATCTCTATATATTGTAACTTTATGTGCATATATAATCGGCTCTATGACTATGCTCCCAGCTTCCCTTTTAGAAAACACGATTTTGATCTTTACATTTAGCTAGCATAGGTTTATGGAACCTATGTCTGAATGTATTGTCTATGTAGGGCACATCTTCCATCTACAACAGGCAGGTTTACTTTAGGACTTGTAGGGCACTATAGCGTAAGGGTGACTGTTTTGCTATTCTTATCTTCCCTTTGTGCGAGAATAACCCTTACCAGTTTTACCATTTTTAGTTTCACAACACTAAGAAGTAGTCATAATGTTGAGACAGACTTTTTCTATTTAGCTTTGCCTTTCAGAGACTGACCTGTATTGTTGAAAGGGCCAAGAATATCCCAAATTTGTTGGCCTGAAAGGAGTTGGTAGAAGCCAACTGATTTAGAAAAAAAAAAACGCCTAGAATCTATAATTTTTCTTTACATTTTTAATTGCACAACAAATAATGCATATTTTTTTAAGGAATATCTTCACAGAGACCCTGTATCACTCTCATCACTCCTGTGTTCCAATGGCACGTTGTGTTCGCTAATCCAAATTTACATTTAAAAGACTAATTGATCTGTAGAAAACCCTTTTGGAAGGGACAGCTAGAAATGTTCTTGTTTTCCAAGAAAACAGTGACCCCAAACTTTTGAATGGTAG